>PVIY010010963.1:0-49942 GCA_004026745.1 Myrmecophaga tridactyla | reverse complement strand
AATTCCCCTTGTTAAAAGCCAAAAAAAAAAAAATGTTCCTCAAAATAACATAATTCTCTGGATAACTTACTCTTCAATGAGAGCTTATGTGTTAATAAGTAATTTCAGTATATTGATTGAAAATATGTGGCTAATTTTCTTGTTTGAATCTAATTTCATCTTTTTCTCCATACATCTTCCTCTATATCTCCTACATGACTGAAGATTCTTACAAAGAGTGAAATTTAGAAAACTCTTTGAATAATCTAATTATTTTTATTTTTATTTTTTTTAATTTGTATATGGGCAGGAGGCACCAGGGATCGAACTCCAGACCTCCAGCACGGCAGGTCGGAGCTCTGCCTGCTGAGCCACGGCAGCCGCCCAATAATCTAATTTTTGTTACCATTGTTCCATTATAAAGCATAACTTTTCAAGGACCAAGTTATGGTAGATTAATACAGTCCCCTTTAGAAAACAGCTTGTTTCCCCAAGGATTCTTATATAGAGCAGGGAGAATACGATGCTTTTGCACCCTTTCTTGATCCAGTATCCTCAGGAATTGTCCCTAAAATACTTGTCCATCTCCTGCTGGTGTAAATTGGCTAGTTCCTTCCATGCAAAGTTTTTTTGCTCCCATAGAAGGCCCAGCGCTTCCCTTGCCTGGTTTGCCATGAACACAAGGAGAATTGTAAGGGCACATCCTGAGAGAACTCTGGTTTCATTGCGTGACCCTTTGCATCATTTTCAGAGAAGGGTGAGTTCACTATCCCTCAACAGAGAAAGCACAGGCTTGGAAATGCAAGATTTTCAACTGCATCTATCCAGGTGTCACCATCCCATGTATCAAGGCCCCATTCTTTTCTATCATGGTCCTGACCTCACAGTAGTGGACCTGTCTGGTTTGGTAATTTATCCTCCTTTGGAGCTCTTAAGATTAAGGTTTGTGTTTTCTCTTCAATTTTACTTACTTTTCAGCTTCAGAAGATGGGTCCCCTGTTTGTTGAAAAGGGCTTTCTGGATTTTACACCTATTTTGTTAAAATCATACTTAATCCCTGTTAGGAAGAACCCCTGTCTCCTTGAAATAATGCTCTTAGCAAGCATTCCAGGAAACTTCCCCCACTCAATTTCCAGGAATCCCCTTGCAAAACCAAACCTGCCCCAGCCCACAGGGCAGTCGCATGAGAGTCCTTGCATCCCATGCTGGCAGCTCATTTCTGCTCTAACTCCCCTTATCAAACTTTTGCCTCACCCACCCCCAACAGTTCCAGTCCCAGCAACTACAATCTCGCAATAGTTCCCCCTATCCAGCCATTTTCATGGCCTCAGCTGGACAGAGGGTTGCTGCTGAATAAACTGGACAAAAGGAACACTGTGTGTGTGTGTGTGTTTGCTCTGTCGGATCTTGCAAGCCCCTAAAATAGAATTAGCCAACTCAGTTGTCTTAGAACTAATTTCCACTATATTTCACATCAAATGTATTAGTTTATTTCATTCAAAAGTACCTATACCAATTCATCACCAGTGGAAATTTAACAACTGCACTTCCTTCTGCCAAGGACTCCCGAGCTGCACATACTACAAGTGATTTAGTCCTCGTTGCCAACAGGGTGGCAGGTACTCCAGCTCAAATAACCCAGGGTAGCATCTGCTTTCCTGGGCTCATCCTGGAACAAACTCTTACAGATAAATGCATACCTTGCGATAGAGATTAGAATGCAGGAAACTTATTTGATAATATTCTCAAAGTTAGCACGTTCTGGGGAAGAGAAGAAAGCTGGGTGTTGCAGAGGTAGAATTTGGACTGCAATATAATCATGATAAAGCCTGAAATCACCCCTCAGCAAGTACGGAGGCAGGAATTTGTCTTCACCAATAGTTCTCTGTCATTCTCAGAAAAGCATTTTGAAATGATTTTGCATTTAATCTACTTACAATGTCTTTAAAATATTAGTTACATATGTCTAGATACATACATATATAAATCTATGTAATATATGTGCAATAAATATATATGTACATATATAGGTAGATAAATGGTACATAGATAGAGACCTGTGTGAACTCATCCTACCTATTGCAGTAAAAGTTTTGCTGCTAAAATTTGGCAAACCAGATGAGCAATAAATTGAGGTTTTTACAAATCTTATTATTGCCTGGGAATGTTCCATAGTAAAAGCAAGACAAAACAAAATATTGAAACAATTGTAAGGAAAAGAGAAGTGAACTCATTTGTTGTTCAAAATAAGGGGAAATTGAGTACCATGTAATTTATTTTCATATTTTTGCATTTAAAAGGGAACGAGAACTTTTTCCCCTCTATAAGATATTGCTTTCTTATAATCTAACTAGTATGAAACATTCTTATAGTACGAAGACAAAAAGAACCATTTTAATGAAGTCTTTACCCAGAATTTATTGCTTTGGATCATAAGAAACTGGAAGAACTTGGACCTTAATTCTCTATCATGTTGAAACTTGACCTTGAAAAAGAGAATGAAGGTGAAATGCAGTTCATATTCTTTCATCAAAATTGAGAAAGAGAATGTCTTTGCTTTCTAGAATTAGCATGAAATTCTATAAAATAGATACAAGAAGTCAAGCAGAACTAGAGCCTAGTATTTCATTAGGCTGGCCAATGCAAAGAAAAATTTTGCTTAAGGATCAAAGGTAGAACAAGCCACGCATGGCTGCTGTCTATGGATGATTAGTTGTTTCGGGCATTGAAGGGACTACTTAAGCTTACTATGTGCACAAGGCCATGTAATGCTAGAAGAGTACATTTTTAGCATGGTTAGATATATGGCAACTATTATTTTTTCCAGGAATTGAAAACCGTTCTTCATATTTTTATCTCTACACTTATATTTCTATTGTTTCAAAAATCATTAGGTAGGTGGTAGAATGGTGAGGGTTCAGATTATTCTCTGAAGAGAGAACATACAATGCTTAAATAGATTCTGCTATCTAAACTACCAAAAGATATTGGCAGCTGTAGCAGAAACAAACATGACAAAGATGGAGTGGGAGAGTGGTGACCATTTGAAGCTTGAGCATAGATATATCCTCAAATGGAATTTCCTGTTCAATGTTAGCAAGGGTTCATTGCTTCTGCTTGTGCATTGTTTATGTGAAAATGGAGCTAAATAAACCAATCTATGACCTGCTTTATCTGCCAAATGGATTGAACATTTACTCTCTGCCTCAAAGGCTTGTCATTTCAGTTTAGCCTTGCAGATGGTGCATCCATTTCCCTGAAGGACAGTCGCTATGTAACGACTCGCCAATATTTGCTACCAGTTCAAGTTCACCCTCACAGTCACATCAGCGTGCTTCACTTTCTCAGCCAATATTTCAGAGTCAATTTGACAGCTATTGTTTTTCAGGTCACTCGAGCAAAGAAGGGGGGCTCAGCTAGCAACCATTTCTCTTAAGAGTACTACTGAGAAAATGATCATGTCAAGAATCTACTTGTACTTTTGAGAAATGACTAAATCTGAGAATCTTCAAGGACCTCTGTAAATGTGTTTGACAGTTAAACATGGGATGAGAGTTAGTTGGCATTTTTCTAAAACAGTTTACGTGTCCAAGTGCCACATGAAAGATGAAGCTTCTGCTGTACTCCAGTGTTTCTTAGTTAAAATACTTATTTTAAAAAATCATATATCTTAAACCTAAAGCAAGCATGACATGTGTTCATTGTTGTCAAATATTGGAAAAAGCGTCCGAGACTTTGTGATGTCTTATTATATGTAGAATGAGAAGAATTTTTGTAAAGGGTAGAGGCAAGATTACATTTTGAAGTAGAGGTAGAAGTTTATATGATTCAGAGAGAATTTAAACTATTAAATTTGTCTCTCTTTCAAATCCTCTAGCCACAGAAATTCTAAGGGTTAAATTTTTACCCCTCTGTTGACTGTTTATTTTATTTTGAAATCTTAATAAAAGTTTATAAATGTAGTACTTATTTCAAGCTGGTGTATTGAGAACAATTTGATATTAATGAAGATGAGGAAGAGTTGTTTTTTTTTTTGCATGGGCAGGCACTGGTAATCGAACCCTGGTCTCTTGGTATGGCAGGCGAGAACTCTGCCTTCTGAGCCACTGTGGCCTGCCCAGAAAAAGAGTTTTTAAATGTGAGATGATACAACATCAATCATAGTTCCTGGTTGGATTAGGTAGCAGAGAAGACACAGAGAAAGAAAACAGTTATTAAATGAAGAGCGAGACAATGAAATCAACCATCATGTTTCAGCTTAGGCCAGCCTTAGTCTAAAGTATAAAACTTAGTAGATAGTTCTTGTTTCTACCTCATCACCTCTATCCTCTCTGACACAGCATGATTCTGAAGTACATGAGTCAAGAAATCATTTCCAACTTTAGTGAATAGTAATGAATACAAGCAATGCCCATGGAGGTTGAAGGGGAAAAGTAAAATGAAAAAAAAAGTGAAAATGAAAAAAGAACCTTATGGAGAAATACATACATTGAATGTAATATTGTTCTACGTGCAAATTACTAAAGTGTAATGCACGAAATATGGTGCAACCCTCAAAAAGTTCATTGACCTACTCTATACAAAAGTTAACTCAAAATGGATCAAAGACCTAAACATTAAAGTTCAGAACATAAAACTTTTAGAGGAAAATGTAAGGAAATATAAATCTTGTAGTAGGAGGGGGTTTCCTAGACCTTACACCCAAAGCTGGAGCCGTGAAAAAAGAAATAGATAACTGGGATCTCTTCAAAATTAAATACTCTCGTACATCAAAGAACTTTGTCAGCCTTCACAATAGGAGACAGTATTTGGAAACCACATACCAGATAAAGGTTTAGAATCCAGAATATATAAAAAGATTCTTCAACTCAACAACAAGGAGACAAATAATCCAATTAAAAAATGGGCAAAAGACACGAGCAGACATTTTTCAGAAGAGGAAATGCAAATAGCTAAAAGGCACATGAAAAGATGCTCAATTTCACTAGTTATTAGGGAAATATAAATAAAAAACACAATGAGATATCATCTCACACCCACTAGAATGGCACTATCAAGAACAAAACAGAAAATGATAAGTGCTAGAGAAGATGTGGAGAAAGAAGCACGTTTATCCACTGTTGGTGGGAATGTAAAATGGTATAGCTGCTCTGGAAGGCAATTTGGTGGTTCCTCAGGAAGCTAAGTATAGACCTGATATATCATCCAGCAATCCTATTACTAGATATATATTCAGAGGAATTGAAGGCAAAGACTCAAACAGATATTTGCACATCAATGTTTATAGAAGCATTATTTATGAGTGCTAAGAGATGGAAACAGCCCAAATATCCACCAATGGACGAGTGGCTAAATAAGCTGTGGTACATACATATGTTGGAATATTGCACAGCTGTAATACAAAATAAAGTCATGAATCAGTAACAACTTGGATGAAACTTGAGGACATTATGCAGAGTGAAATTAGCCAGAAACATAAGAACAAATACTGTATGGTCCACTAATATGAACTAACATTAATGAGTGAACTGAGAGAATTGAAGTTGAGAACACAGGTTGTCAAGAGATAGAAATAAGATAGAGATTGGGCACTTGGTGCTGAAGAAATACAGATTGTGCAACAGGACTAATTGTAAAAATTCAGACATGGACAGCACAATACTACCTGATTGTAGCACAATAATATAAGTACCGAATGAAGCTGAATGTGAATATGATTGAGAGAGAAAGGCTGGGGGACATGTATGAAACCAGAAGGAAAGATAGAGGATAAAGACTGAGATGGTATAGCTTAGGAGTGCCTAGAGTAGACAATAATGGTGATTAAATGTACAAATATAAAAACATTTTTGCAGTAGGGAGAACAAATGAATTTGTCAACATTGCAAAGTGTTGAAAATTGGATGGGGATGGTATATAGAAAAAAATACAGTTAATGTAAGCTAGGGTCTATAGCCAGCAATAACACTGTAATATATTTCCACTGAATGTAACAAAGGCATTATGCCAAATGAAATATTAACAAACAATGGCTATGGAGGAGGGATATATTCTTTGCAGAAGAAAAGGAAATCTCTTCATTAGGGTATGGTGGTGAAGGCATGTCTGTTTACTTGGGTAGAATTGTATGATGGGCGAATAAAACTGTTTAAAAATGAAAAAAGAAGCTTGTTGTCTCAGTATTTACATTCCCCGCACATGTCCTAGTTTGTATCTCAGAACTTGTTGGTACTTTTCTGTATTTACTTAACCTGTACATCAAAAGAAGAAATTTTTCATATTCTCTGATGATTTCTCTTATACCTCAGCAGTGAAATTGAGTTGTGTCTTTGCTCACATCTTGCTGCAATCAACTTTTTTGGAATATTACTATTTTTAATTATGGAAAAATTTGCGTTTTCATGCTCCCAAGTGATTATGAATATTCAAATACTTATTTTAATCACAAATTCATTCAATGTGGTTACCACCTTTTGGAGGCCACTAATAAGTATTAAATTCATTGATTTTATACTCCCATTTCTTATTATAATAATGAAATTTCTTCATTTAATATTGCAAAACAGGAGCCAAACAGAAACACATTTTAAAACAAAATGAATACCTCTGCAGATAGTCTGTGATACTGATTTTTCATACAACTACCATTGTAGGCAAAAGTACACACACAGGTATAAACCTCTCTGTGAGCCAGAGAATAGAGTATTTCTAGACAGGCAGGAAGGCAATCATAATCTATAGCTTTTCCTGTTTGACCTCAGCATTGCTCTCAATCTTTGAAAACAAAGTTAAAAGTGTCTGTGTGAAATGCCAAATTAGCACATATTTTCTATTTTTAGGAAGAGGAAGTAGAATCCATTTTTAGCCTTGCACTGTAGGAGTCCTTGCCAGAGGCTCTTCTGTGAGACCCAGGCTGCAGGATTTTACAAAAGGCTTTTTGGATCATCCTTTGTGGTGTTTCTGAGTGTTCAGGCTCTCCGACCTCCCACCCTCCACACTCAGCAGCTCACATTGCCCAGTGTTTGCTCTGTCAGTTACACAGTGGGAATGAATTGATTCTCATTGGTGGAAATGCTGACCACTATGAGCTTGAACTGTTTTGGTTAATTTCCAACTTGGATGTTTATTTTTTTATAAGAAATCTCAATTTAATGGGAGGAGGTGCGCTATGAAATAGAAGGTAGTACAGACTTTAGTTCCAGTGCACAGGTGAAGGATGCATCTATAGTTATGGTGAACATTTGCTTTCAAAGATCATTCAGAATTTCCTCTGAAAGGCATGTTGTCTCTTTTTTGTTCTTGAAGGTCAGTGAATTTGGAGTTTTGCATTCGTAACATTGAAGGGAAAATACAATGCACCAATATTTTACTAATTCCCATTCAAACCTACACCTTATCATAGGTATGATTTCTGACTTGGGTATCTTTTAGAGATTATACATGGAAATTCGATTAAAAGGAAAATTGCTAAAAGGATGTAGAAATCAATGAGAGAAGGTGACTTTTATCCTAACAAAATGAAAATTGGAGATAAACTACAAAATGATAAGTTTTCCTTAACCCATAAAATAACTGATATTAGAAGGCAACCAAATTGGTAGCATTCCAAAGAGCATCAGTCTCCATGGAGGAGGACCAGGATGTCTTTGGCAGAGCACAAGAAGAGATGCCCACCATTGAACTATGTAAGATGAAATCAGCTAGAACACTTATGAATTCTCAAAGGTCATGTATGGATGGTGCATTGCCTTTCTAGGGTTGAAGTAACAAATCACCACAAACAGATTGACTTAGAACAAGAGAAATTTATCTTTCGGTTCTGGAAGCCAGAAGTCCAGAATCAAGGAATCAGTAAGATTGGTTTCTTCTGGAAGCTCTGAGGAGGGGTCTGTTCCATGCCTCATTCCTAGCTTCTAGATGTGGCCAGCAAGCTCTGGAGTTTCTCAGCTTCCAGCTGCATGATTTCAGTCTCTTCCTCCTTCTTCACATCACTTTATCTTCTGTGTTTCCATGCTTTCTCTCTGTCAGTCTCAAGCCTCCCCTCTTCTTTCTCTTATAAAGACAAATGTCATTGGATTTAAGACACTCCTGGATAATTCAGATCAAGAGATTTGGATATGAGAAGGAAATTTGGAGCTATACATTTTTTCTTTTTATTCATTATAAAAGTAATCCATTGTCTAAAAAGTACAAAAATACTAACAATATAATATGAGTTTTATAGCATAAATACAAATAAGATATATGGCAACAACAGCCCAAAGAAAAGGAAGGAATAAATAGAATTATACAGCAAGAAGATTTTTTAACTATAGAAGAAATAGTACAGTATAATTTGAAATAGCAGTGATAAGTTAAAAATGGTAAATCTTAGAATAACCATTTAAAATAGGTAAAACTAATTAATAAAGAATGGAGGGGAAAGGAAATCATGAGTTCTCAATCCCAAACAGATTATAAATAGGGGAAAAGGACCTAGGAGACAAAGAAAAAACAATCAGCAATATTATATATCTAAACCAAACTGTACCAATAACTCTATTAAATCTAAGTTGTCTAATATCTATATTTACAAGGCAGAGATTGTCAGGAAAAAATGAGAAAGACCCAATTAAAAATAGTCTACAAGAAATCCACTTTATATAGTCAGACATAAAAAGCTGAGAGAGACATACCATGCAAATATTAATACAAAGAAAACTGAAGTGACTATATAATTTCTGACAAAATAGACTTTAGAATAATTAAATTTCTAGGGATAGAGAGGGAAAATAGAAATGATAAAGAATCCAAAATGTGAATTCATCAACAATGGAGTTTCAAAATACATATCGTTAAAACATAAAATTGAGGTGGGGAAAAGACATATTCAGAGAATAGTTGGAGACCTCCAAACCTCTTCTTAGTAATTTAAAGAATATGAAGTCAGAAAATTAGTAAATATGTGAAAAATATGAATGACACCACCAATCAAGTTGAGCTAGTTGACACAGGATTCTTTATTCAACATGAGTAACGCACATATTCGTTTCAATTAAAGAGAACATACACCAAGATAATCCGCATTCTAGATCATAAAACAAAATACAATAAATGGATAATAATTGAGCCACAACATGTGGCACCTGGGTCCATAAATCATTACTTACAGGACAGCACCCTCCAATAAGAAACAAAATTGTGGACTTTTTTGAGGAAGTGAAGTGCATAGTACAGGAATTGAACCCGGGTCTCCCGCATGGAAGGTGAGAATTCTACCACTGAACAACCTGTGCACTGCCCCCCCAATTGTGGATTTTATATAAAATTTATTGCTGCTGAAATTTGTGGGTTTTTTGCTGCAGGAACTAGTGTTACTCCAAATAACGAATGAATTTAAACTGAGGAAAAGACACTTTGCCAGCCTTATAGCTGGCTACTCTTTAACAAGTTTCATGCAATCTAAAGATGCTAGAATAAATATATTCCAGTAATATCTTATCTTTTCTAGACCCTGAGCTTTTGAATATGTAAATATGTCTTTCCTTTCTAAAATGGCTTTCCTTGTCCACATTTTTACCTACCAAAATTCTATTCATTCTTAAAAATTAATCACATATTTCTTTCTTTCTTTCTTTTTTTTTTTTTGTATGGCTAGGCACTGGGAATTGAATCCAGGTCTCTGGCATGGCAGGTGAGAATTCTACCACTGAGCCACCATCACACCGCCCCTTATTTCTTTGATGAAACACATTTTGGGTACATGTAATGCACTGAATTATGCCTAGTATTCACTTATCCCTATGCTTTATTATCCTAAGAATGGACATATTCCCTCTAAGATTTCAACAGAAACCTGCTTATATTTGTGTATATCTTCAAGAGAAACTTGCATAAAGACAATGATGTGAAATTTTCAAAACTATAATTATTTATTTGAATGCAATTTATATAACTTCCAGTTTCAAACTCAGATGTTTCACATTTCCAATGATAAGACTTTGGTAACTAGAAAATATGGATTACAATTATCTTTTTAAATTATAACCAACTCACTAGAAGCATAACAAGAAACAACTGGGGATCAATTATGGCATATTCTTGTTTCATATAAAGTGGTTGATTAAAAAAAATAAAAACAAAGACAAACAAAGCAAAACTTTTCTTCAGGAAATATCCATAATTTGAAATACTGAAACCCAATGAACAATTACAAAATTAGCTTTTGTGGAATTAATATTATCCTATACCCTTCCGAAAATGTTATTGCCAATTTCCATACATATTTCTGAATGTAACCTTTAGACACCTTAGGAAACCACTGGTAATACATAACAGGATAAAAGTTAGTCTAACTCCTCATAGCATTATTGCCATATTCTTGACATAAGGCGGAATCTTACGTGTTAAACAAAGACATTCAATCTGTTTTTCTTAAACAGAAATTTAATTTTCAATTTTATGCTAATTTTTAGTTTTAATAGCATTAGAAAAATATTTAGATATTGCATTGTTTACAACATAAATGACTCCTTAATAAAAGGTGGGATGGTTAAAGTTGAGGTTAGACTAAAGAGGTCCTGGTCACTTGTGGGCAATGGATTATTGGGCTGGAGGGATACGGGCTAGCTCCACGTAACTGGGTGTGACTGCCTTTGCTGTACCATTTTCTTATTTCCCACAAACACTTTTGGTAAATCATCAGTGTCATCTCCATGCCTGAATGTTCCTTTCCAAAATCCATACTTTTCTTTCCTTTGTTTGAATTCTTTGCTATTTATGAATGTATAAAGTTTTCTCTGTTTTAGACAAATCCCTCCTTTTCCCATCAACCTCAGTCAATACTCCCTGAGTTCTTTCCACACAATCTCGCTACTAGTCAAGATGTTACTTTCTAACTAAAAAACGGAAATGGTCTAAGACCCATGCTATTATCAGTGGGTCCTATAATATAATTCATTAAATAGAAGTAATTCTCCTTATAAAGAACAGTAGGATGGTCTATGAAGATTCAAATACAGAGCTAGCTGTAGTGGGCTGTGATACTATTGTATAGGGTACAATGTATGCTTCATGAGCAGGCACTGGGAACAAACCTGGGTCCTCTGGCATGGCAAGCAAGCGTTCTTGCTGCTGAGCCACCGTGGCCCACCTTACAACAGTGGTTTTATTAAATCCAGATTTAACACTGCAACTTGGACAAGCTCCTAATGCATCTTAAAAATTGTCATGAATATTTGGTTTAATGATCCTGGCTATCAAAGGGAAAAAATAGGATTGCTACTGCACAATGGAGTTCATGCAACCAACACCAGCAGGACATACAAAGGGTTAGAATCATCAGCAATAGAAACTGGGGTCATTGGCAGGCTTAAAATATCACAGCAGGTAGCAATGGTGAAACAGCTGTTTTCTCTGCAAGATGCAAAGCATCCCTGGGATAGATTTTGTACGCTTAAGTGTATAGGTACTGCCTATAGCCCTGGAACCAGTTAAGGTTGCGCATTCTGGCTAGTGTGTGTGGGAGTAGTTCATTTCAGAATTTAGGTCAAAGTGTTAGAACACAGAGACAAGATTTGATAGATTTCAAGGAAAAAGATTAATAATGCAAAAATTTTAGATTTGGAGGGGATGCAGTAACTTATGAGATTTGGGTTGTCTCCTCAAGGGAAGCCATGAGTGTGATTTGGGATATATGAGGGAAAGTTGTGTTGTGATAGGCAGGACCATTTCTTTGGGAAGCAGAAATAGGAGATGTGAGTATGTGGATGTGGCTATCTTCAAAGTAGATTTTTGAGATACACCTGATCTAAGCATCTTCTGTATCTGCTTTCTGTATTTGTAGCTTATACCATTATGTGAGTTTTCAGTAGAAGCTTGTCTCATTTCCATTATGAAAGCTGTGAATACTAGACATTTGTCTTCCACGCCCAAGGGTATATAACACAAAATCACTCACCTGAGATTGACCAATTGGATGATCCCATCAGTGATGTATAATTGAATTTGAGTGAGAAGGAGAAGCAGGAACAGATTGATCATCCATTGTCATGGCAACAGCATCCTGTAAATCCAGCAGCTTCTTCCAGAGCAGTGGTACAGATTAGGCTATTCTTATGGCTATGGTTCCAGAAACTCGTCTACTCTGAATTATTGTGCTTTTATCAGGGCAGTTCTCCAGGTACTTGTTAATCTAGTACTTATCCAGCAATTTCCAAAGACACTCTTTCTATGCTTTAAGTTAATAAAAATTGCTCTCTTTTTGATATATATTATGCACATAAATTAGAAAATTCAAAACAAACTTATGCATCACAATGTTAAATTTGGGCAGGTCAATTAACTCATCTATTTTCTTGAGATCATAGGAATTCCTTCTCTAGCCCATATTCTATGATAGAAAAGTTTATTTTGTAGCATTTTTTATTATTGTTTATCCTTAGTTGAAAATAGCGTAAGTAATTAGAAACTTTTTCTTTATTAGAGAAGTTGTGGGCTTCCAGAACAATCATACATAAAATACAGGATTCCCATATACCACCCCACCACTAACACATTGCATTGGTGTGAAACATTTGTTACAATCCAGGATAGCACATTTTTATAATTGAATATATATAAAGTCCATGGTTTGACATAAAGTTCACTGTTTGTGTAGTATGATTCCATGGATTAAAAAAAATTCTTTTACCATATATACAATCTAACATTTCCTCTTTTTGATCGTATTCAAATACATATTTCAGTGCTGTTAATTATGTTCACAAAGGTGTCACCATCACCACCAAAATATTCCAAACAGGAATCCTGTATATTTTAAGCCTTTCCCATTCTTCACTCATCCCCTGGTAACCTATTTTAGAAACAGAAGTCTTCTGACAGAAGAAGAATTCATCAGCTTTAAAATTGTTAAATGTATTATTGGAATGATTGCTTTCTACCTGAGTACTTTAATATCATAAACCAAGTATTATATTGATGGTAGCTAATGATATTCATTCAGGGAGAAAGAATCTTTATCCACCACATTGAGAAGCTAACTTTCCTGAAATGCATCTGGAAATCTTCCCAGATTTTAGAATCTGTCATCCAATCAGCACTCCAGAAAATGCATTTGTTGAAACTGCTATTGCTATAAATTAGAAACAAGATAAATGTGCTTTATCTACTAATTACAAATGCAACCATCTACTATATACACAAAAGGTATAAATCTTTTGATTTTATGTCTGACTTAAGTCAAGGTAAGGTGTTGGGAAATGTTGTATTTTATTTTAGAGAAACAGGGCATAGAATGAAAACAAATATATGTGAGTGCTATCCATTTATACTCTGTTTAAAAGATGAGCTTTACTGAGATAGATATATCAACTAGGTAAGTTTTCTAAGCAGAATGACAAGACAAGGTTGGCTTAAGTTGGTAACTTCTGCTTCACAGTAAGCTATATGGAGGTAGATGTGTGGTTTATTTCAAAACAAAACATGAAAGCTAAATATGACTTGCCTTTTGGCAGCAGAAGAGATCAATTTATCAGGGATAAATTCTTATTTACCTCCCCCCACCTCAGGGAGCTTGAGTTGTACCTGTATCTGTATGCTACAAAATATCTAGAGGTAAATGTTACAGTCAGCTTCCGTAGCTGGACCATAAGATGTCTATAGTTCTATAAAAACAGTATTTTTCTGTATGTTTTAGTAGAGATAGCAAAATGGAGGATACACCAATTCCAGGTTCAGCTGTCTACCAGCTTATTCCTACCAATTAATTTAACCATTTTGAGTCTGTTGTCTAATATTAAAAGAAGAAAATGCAAATGACATTGCCTATATTTTAAACTCTGTAATGAAAGAGTAGATCAAGGTAGCATCTATATTCAGGCTAATATCATTCAAGTGAAACCTCTAAATAAAAATATATTGAGGGTGGGCAATGGTGACTCAGAGACAGAGTTCTCACCTGTCATGCCTGAGACCTAAGCTCAACTCCCGGAGTCTGCCCATGCCAAAAAAAAGATATAAATATATTGAGACACGCAGGCATTCAGAAAGTACACTACCTACGTATTACCTTTGTCGAACTTTAAGGACCCAATTTAACAACACATATGATGAAAATGCAAATATGGAAAACATAAAATACAGAAGATTTGGTAACATTGCATGCCTTAAAGTAATGATAACCCTCATAATATAGTCATAATGTGACTATAAGCAGAAGACATATAATACATTTAAAAGAAAATAAAATTCTATGAGTATAATTCTAGAAAATTCTATCAAGCCTTTTGTGTTTAGGGATGCAGGATTAGGGAGAAATAATCTTAAACTATGTTTTGGATCTCTTTATTTCTTGTTTTCTCAGGAAATGTTCACTATTGCTATTTATTTTTGTTTCTGCATAGTTCACACTGTACTGTAATTGGAGGTATTCATGGATGTTTGGATTTAAAAATAAAATGAAGACAAATTTAAAAAAGATTAAAACTTCTTAATCACACAATGCTATATAGCTACTTCTTTATTTCTCTTTTCTCCCTTCATAAACTTCATAAAGGTGCAACTATATTTACTGATTCCAAGATTATACTAAAAATGGCCAAGCATTTTAACAGATAATTTATATAAGAAAAAAATATCAAAGAAGTCAATACAAACACAAACTGATTCAAGGTTCATTAGAGAGCAGGAATTGTACATTGAAACTGTAATTAGATAACAAGTTTGCCTTTTAGATTTTAAAAGAAAAGATTAATAGCACATGACATTGGCAAGAGCAATGGGACAGCTTACACACTTCATTGGGAAGGGAAATTTATATGACTTTTTGGAGGGCACTTTGAAAATATGTTTTGAAATTATAAACACACATTCCTTTTACGAGTAATTGCACTTCTATTTATTTTTCCAACACTAATGCTTACATAAATGATTAAAGATGTAAGTACACTTATGTTCATTAATTTATAATAGCAAAAACAAAGGAAAACAAAAAACTTGGGAACATGGTAAATATGAACCAATAAATAAATTTGATATACCAGAGTATTTGTACACGAAGCAGTGATTAACAAACATAAGGAAAACTTCTATGCCTTCTTTTAGGACATTTTCAAGCTTGTTAAATTATCAAAACCAGGTACAGAACAATATGTCATGTGTGATCCTCTCTCTTGAAAAACAAAAAATGTGTGTATGCTGTGTGTACAAGAAAAAGAGAGAGAAAGGGAGAAAAAATGTTGAGAGAGATTGTCTGCCAGTGAAAATCATTTAAAAAATGTCTGCTAATTGCATCTTGAACTATTTTTCTATCTTTGGAATGGAATAGGTATGAAATATAAAGCTACTACCTTTTAATTTATACCTGTATGCTTTTTTTATTTCTTAAAATTAACATATATGACTTTTCTAATTTAAAAAGTTAAGAATTTTTGAAAGGTAACAGTTTTCAAATGTATGAGTTACAAAAAAGAAGTGTTTTTTTTTTAAATCCATAACTTATGTACAATGGCATTTGAAATATGGTGACATGTAGTACAAGTTTTGCTGCTTTCAAAAGGAAAGGTAAATCAGAATACTTTTGAACACACGTGAAAAAGGTGTTTTTGAAACAAATTAGCAAAAAAGGGAAATTTATTGGAATGATTCCAGGATGGCTCACCAAGCTGCAGGAACAAGTGGGTAGTTATGGTTTGGGAAATACACTTCCGAGAAATTCCAAAATTGGAAGTAGAGATGCTTTCTTTTTTCTTTTCTCTGTGTGCATATGGTAGATTGTGGTACGTACTCCAACAAAAGACATGTTCTTAATCTAAATTCCTGTGGGTATGAACCCATTTGTAAATAGCATCTTTGAATATGTCATGGTACCTCAGGGTGTGGACTGGCCAACTGAATCAGGGGGTAATATTGTAGGCTTCATAATAGAAAATCAGAAGTTAGGAAAAATCAGGTGACCAGACACAAGGAGAGAGAGATGGCCATGTGAAGAGATGCAAGCAAAAGAAGCCCAATAATTACAGCAAGCAAGAACCAGAACCCTGCAGACTTCAGGGAGAAAGCATTGCCTTGCTGATGTCTTCATTTTGGACTTCTGGCCTGCCAGACCATAAACTAATATATTCCTGCAATTAAGCCAACTCATTGTATGTATATGTCATCGCAGACCTGGCAAACTACAAAACTGTGGCTGCATCATTCACTTAAATATCTTTCCACGTGATGTTACACACGACTGATGGCAGGTTGAATAAGGATCCATCCATAAACATTTCTATTTTCTCTTTAATAAAAAACAATATTTCCCAAGGATTTTCTCTGATTGGCTCCACTATGTTATATGCCTTTTACTGAAGTCATCATTTTGTCTTCTAGGAGACCGTGGGTCAGTGAGAATATTATAGGTTTGCCTTGAGTTAGATGTCTATGGCCAGCCCAGGGGATCAGTGCTCTAGGAGCACATGGCAGCTTCTGTTTGAAGGGACCACGTGTTTAAATCATACACACTGTATTGTTTTCTTAGGTTTACTATTCTCAAAATGCCCCACCTCCCATGGTGCAAGTGTTAAGTACACAGCTACAGATGCATCAAGGCCGTGGTGAAGTCAGCATGTAGAGTTAGGCTCTGAGTCTTTTTAGCCACAGAGAGAAACAGACTCTCTTACTGAAGCCACATGATAGAAGCTGCGCCTGAGACACATTATATCATCCCTCATGCTCCCCTTTCCCTGTAAAATCCTAGGACCAGTGCCTCAGTTTACTGTGTGATCCAACATAGGCCTCTTCTCAGTTAGAGGGGTTTGATTGAGAGCCTATTGTTTTGCACCCCAACAATTTTTGTCAGTTCATTTGCTATTGTAATTAATGATTTGTATATGCATACCTAAGGAAACATGAGTATAAAAAGAACGGAGGATTGTTCTTTCTGTAAAAAAATACTAAGTTACATGATTGGAAAACTTGCCAAATTAAAGTTACTAAAAAATTTCCTTGCAATCCCCACTCAGTTTAAAAGTATATTTACATATACATTCCATTTTGAAGAAATTGGAAATGGTAATTGTTACATTTTGGATTTGGTTTATGTAAAAAAGTGATGTTGAAATTTTATGAGTTGACTCATGCATAAAAAAAGAATATTTATTTATTTATTTTTTTGACATGGGCAGGCTCTCAGAACCGAACCCGGGTCTCCTGCAAGGCAGGTGAGAATTCTGCCACTGAGTCACTGTTGTACCACCCAGAAAGCATATTTAAATTAAAATATTTTATTAAAACAAAATATAAGATTAAGTTAAAATAAAACACTTAAAATAGAATAATATTTGTTAAAATGTAATACATTAAAATAAATTAATTAAAATGTTAAATGCATGTATTTTTAAAAAACTAATCTTTTGGTCAATTCCATAAGTAACTATGGTCTTATCAAATATCTGTCAACTTGTTCATCTATTATATATCTGTTCAGTACTTTTATCTGCCTTGGGTTAGACATGCTTGGACCAAAACCGGTCTCACTTTAGCTGCCCCTTAATAAGTAGCCAAAGCATACCTAACATATTTTGGGTGGGTCACCTAAATAGCCATCCTTTGGGAATGCATGTTTGAGGTTCCCAAGACCAATATGTAGTAGTGTAATTGTATTACTTTTCTATGGTCAAAAGAGTTCTTTTTTCCCATCCAGCATGTATGCATTTTCACACTCTAGGGTCTGTTACTTGCAGTATCCCAGTCCTGTTGACAATTTCTATATCAATTAGGGCTCTTCTGATTTTTAAAGATACACAGCTGAAACTAAGCAAAGAAGGAAAATATCCAGGAAGATACTAAGGCTGTTTCTTGAAAGGAATAATGGAATTGTTCAGTTGTTAGAAATATGGGGACAAGAACAACTTCAGGGACCTCAGATACTAAAACACTTGTTCAGGGCCCGCTCCATCTTTGATTTACCACTCTTTGGTGTTGGTTTTATCCTCAGTAATTAATATTAGTGTTTTGCATACAAATTTATCAGGCCTGCATAAAAATTAAAATAATCAAAGAAATGGTTGACCTAACTTCAAGAACATAGGTGCTGAAATGATTTATACAGTTTCCATAGCCCTTCATAACTCTGGGGGAAACCCTGGCCAGAGGACCTGCATGAAATCTGAAGAGCCTTGATTAAGTCTGTAATCATTGATCCTGGGGAACCCTTATCAGCCTAGAAAATTTGAGCTTTAACTCCTCAACTTTCCTCCTCTCCATGTAATTCATAGGAACAGCATACCAAGTTAATAGGTCATATCTTTACACATTCAGTTTAACAGGATTCATTCTGTATGATAAAATGCATGCTCACCAAGATGCAAAATGTATATATTTTTATAGTTGTAATTAGTTACTCTGTCCATGGGAAGTCTTGCTGTACCAACTACTACAAGAAAATATAAAAAATGCTTTCTCCAAAGTGCTGGAACAGTAGCTGCCAAGAATGTGGGTTTTCCCTTTTCCAATTTCACCTTTAGAAGAACAGGTTGTTCATGTCAAAAATTCCAGGGTAGGATGCTGATTGGAGGTACTTCATTTATCTGCTTATGCTTAGACCAATCACTATTTCCAGGATCCTTAGACTCATGCATGAAGATAACAACTTCCTTTGAAACTATAAATTAAAATGAGTGTTGGGGAAGGAATACCTAAAAAGTAAGGGAGAAAGTCTGGGCAGAAAAATCAAGACTGAATAAAATCAGATGAAAAGAAGCCAGACAAAGTAAATAAGAGCTGAGAACATAGAGAACCTTATAACAAACTGATTGCAATGAACAGGAATTTCAATTATACATGAAAAGACCCATTTAGATTTATATAATCACAATGCTTTTCTCTACGGCTATTCAAAGTCATATGTTTTTCATGGCCACCACTTGTTATAATCCGTTTAATCTCAATCTTTTCTACTCCTAATTAATACATTAAAATACACTGTCGAAGAAGCCTTTTATTAACCACAGGAGTGTGGAAACTAGGGCCTGGGCTCCATCTCCATATGGAGAGTAAATTGTTGCACAAAGCTGCCTACATGCCAGGGACAGAAGTTAAAGGTCAACATACTTCCTTAGAGAGAAAAAATGTACAGATGGTATCGTAAACCGTTTATCTTGTAAAGCATTAAAACTCCTCTCCCCTGATGTATATGTTAATAACAAATCTCCAGCCCCCTGTTTCATGAGATCCTGATAAAACTCTGTTCTCATATCCTGTGGAATGCACTTGTCTTAAACCTTTATAAGCTGCCTTTGCACTCCCGCCTTTGCAGCACGCTACTTGCACTTTCCAGATGGTCACCACCAGAAACACTCTCCTGTTTGTAAATCCTAATAAAACTCATGTCTAACTTTGTGTCTAGCGTGTTCTTTGGTCTTGCAGCTTTCCTGACCTGAGCCCTCCAAGAATAGGTAGGAAAAAGGAGAATTTTGCATTTCCTGCTGCTTTCTCCACCTAAAAATGTGAGTGTATGATTCCCTTGTATTCATTTAATTGTACATTGTGGGTAAAAATAAATTTTTATTTATATACTGAACTAAATTAAGCATGTATCTGTTTTCTCTTCGATTGTTTCACCTCCACATGAATATTTATAGTAAATGCCCTTTACATCTTTGTACTATATACACTGAATGTTAAACTTACTCAGAAACCACATATCATGGTCATTTTATTCAGGAGAGATTCTAGGGAAATTTCACAAGAACTTATACTTATTTCATTAAACTTTATATAATCATCAGACATCAGTTTAGGGAAAGAAATCTCACATAAAAAATTGAAATTAAAAGTCCAAAAGTTTTTAAAGAAACTTCGACAGTTTTGATATATTAATCACATATAGATAGCAATTAGCTTTGAAATTCATAGCTACTTAATTTCATCCTCAAAGAGGTAGTAAAAGCCTCTTGCCTAGGGCAAAGACAGCAGAGAAAGAAATCCTTCAAAGTACCATCTTCAGCTGGTTTTTAAGCACTATGACAGCTTGCATTGCTTTTAGATTTGAAGTTCACAGTTACTCAATCCCAGCTCAGTGGTAAAGGATTGGAGGGACTATGTGAAAGGATGAATAAAAGTATAGAAGCATTTTATTTAGGTCATTTAAAAGTGCGAACCTGTTGAACCAGTCAACCTGCAATTTTAACCTATTTCTTTCTGCATTTGTGTACAAAGACACAGAGAGACAACTGAAAGAAATTAGAACCTAAATCTATAGATTCACTTAAATTTCAAAGGCTAATACAACCTTTCCCACCATCTTCCTGGTTCCACATCCCAGAGAAAGGGCTAAAAAGAACTATTAATGCTAAAGCAATATGTGTTTCAGTTTTCTGGAGGCAAAGATTTAAGCTTCCATTTAATTGGAATTTCTTATGAAATTTCTCAAGACAAATACATGATTAATTTAATTTGATTTATAGTCTTGACCTAGAATTACCTAAATCCTGACTTCAGAAGATTAAAAGATTATGCCAGTGTTGGTTCTATGAAAGCCTTTTTATTTTCTCATTCTGTTGAGAAAAAAAAATGGCTCAACAATAAACTCTAGACTGGAATACAAATGAACATATAGGGTGCTTGGATGATATGCTGTTGTTAGAACTCAAGGAATCTGAAGGAACAATTTATAGGTTTCTACATACTGAGTTTTGACTCTCTTCAGTAATGTCAGTCCAATGAGAGAGCATGTTGCATAGTTATGAAACATAATATTTGTTCCTCTAAATTGGATTCAAGTGTTTATTTTTCTTCCACTGTTTGAGAGCTGCTTAATTCCAGGAACTGTATCTTCTATGTATTTTTTATGTTTAGTGCTTCACACAGCCTAGGCATGGTAGGGATCACCTTGACTTGAGTGTGTGTGTGTGTGTGTGTGTGTGTGTGTGTGTTGCTCAATAGGAATGGTGAGTTCAGGGATTCATTGGGATGATTAAATGAGTGAAGATCTGAATAAAACTCTTCTTAGATCAATGTCTATTTTGTACTCTTATGTTAGACAAAAGTCCTCCAAAGTATCTTTCTTGGTTCCAAAACTATGCTGTGTCTTATTGTAGTTCATTTACGAAGCTGTGTGATTTGCATAAAATGAAAACAAATAGACTATTAATTGTCATGCTTTATGATGGAAAGATATAAATTTAATATCTCAAAATATTTAAATATATACTTTTATGACCATAGATGAATTATATTTCAAATATTGCAATTTGACTTTTATGATTAGAATCTTACTTATTAGAAGATATGTATGTCTCCTTCTATCCTGAACTTCTCAGTAATCTGATATATTCGGACTGCTGAGGAAAGTCATAATCACTTCTAATTTTTAAATTGCTTAATTCTCCTTATCACAATTATTTTCATAAATGTAATGTAATCCATAGTCAAGACACAGAGGAAATCTGTAATTACAACATTTTTGTTATTACTATGCTTTTAGTGTCGGGATATAAATGTAAAAAATAGTTTACCTAAACCATCTTAGAAAATTCAGCAAATGACTTCAACATAATTCATGGATTTTTCCACCTCTTTTCTGATTTTTAAATGTAATTTACTAAATAATCTAGATGAATTCCTATGAAGTGAAATCTGAGCTTAGAACAATCATGGGTATAAATGCATGTGGTATTTTTATACAATGCATATGGTATAAAGAGATAAGATATCTACTTCATTCTGATAAAGGTGATTGGAGAAAAAGGTTTTAGATCTACATCTGCAGGCAATTTTGGTTGCTAATACTTCACTATTGAATTTGACAGATATACTGACCCAATCAATAGGAAACTAGACAATCTGAAGATTTCCTTTAGGGAACAGAGGTTTACTACATCTGAGAGGATGCATCATTGCTACAGGGTGCAACTTGAAAAGAGAATCCAGAAGCTAGCCCAAAAGGCTGCTCCCCGAATGCAATCAGACATCACACCCCAAATATGGAAGAGAGTGTCTAAGGCTGAACAAAGCGGGAAAGGTTCTCTACAAATTATTTTTGTATATGTTGTTCATTCCGTGAGTCAGAGTGGATGTTCTATCTCATCTATAGAAGCCTGAGGAGAGGAAATGTGTGCCTTTCAAAGCCAGTAAGTGTACACCTTTCAGAAACCTGATTTTTAATTGAAGTTCTGCACCTGTCACACATGAGGAAGCTAATTGCCTTCACTAACTATTTAAATGGAAAATTTCTTTATCCTCTGCTGTTATCTTTCATATTTTTCTTTTTCTTTGTGATTATAACCTCGTAGTGATATTTACGTTGTGCCATCACTTTAGTGCTCTTGACCATGTCTTAGCCACACCTCTAAGGTCATTTTATGGACATTTGCTACTAGAAAGTGGTCTAGAATACAAAGCCAATTCATAAGTCTAAAAGTTTAGAAGCAAATAGTGAAAATAAATTTAAAAATTTGAAGATGACCAAATACTACTTCCCACTGGAGATGAACTTGTTTTGCAACTTCAACCACTAAGTATATAGTGAATTATTGGAATATAGAGGATGGGAAGAACTCTGTGACATTAGCAAAAGAGTGATGATGTAGGACATAGCATCCTTTTGTGGAGGTGAAAATGTGAAAAACATAAGGATTCAGAACCTAATTTTTGATGGTAATTCAACATACGATAAAAACACTGTTTGAAAAAAATAGCAAATACATTCGTCTCAAAAAAGAGTTATTATTAGTACTTGACATTGAAAAATATATACAACACCAATTTTCACAATGTCAAGATATGTGCTGACATTTCTGCTACTAACATGAAAGATGCTTACATGCATTATGAAGTAGGAAGAAAATTATTGGAGTTAGAATTATGCAGCTTGTTATATCTTCAATGTAGAAGGAAAACATAATCATCTACCAGATGGAATGCATATTATTTGAAAAAATTAAAATGCTAATATATGAAGTATTGACTGATATTTTAGTTTGGGACTACTGTATTGGGAGATTATGAGAAGAAAGTGTTGAATTTTTATCATTCAGCATATCACTGATTACATATATATCATTTCTGTCTCATTAAAAATTCAAGTTCGCTTTATACCAAAATCACAAGCAACAAAAGTAAAACCAGATAAGTTTAACTTCATCAAAATTGAAAATTCATATGTATCAAGGGCTTCAGCATGAAAGGAAAAAGACAATCTAACAGAATGGAAGAAATTATTTGGAAACCACATATCTGTTAAGAGTTTAATATCCATAATATATAAAGAAACTCTACAATTCAACAAGAGAAAGGCAAAAATCCAATTGAAAATGGGGAAGAAATTGATAAGACATTTCTCCAAAGATGAACAAGTGACCAATTAGCACAGAAAAAAAAAATGCTCAACATTATTGGCCCTTATGGAAATGCAAATCAAATCTTCACTCTTTGATGTGGTTTAACCTCAGAAGGAAACCTAGTACAGGCTTTTACTAGAGAAGTAATATTTAAGCTGCCTTTTGTGGTGTACACCTTATTCTTAATCCTAATATTTTAGTAAAACATTTGTAAACACTTAATTTCAGTTGTGTTGGGAAAAATGTTTTAAAAGGAAGAATTATTTGATTGGTGAGAACGAATAGAATGAACTGTATCTTTTTCCCAGTCTAGTGGGGCAGAAGATGGCACTGGGTATCAGAGGCTGAGAAAATCTGTAAGTGAAATGGGAACGTTGGAGTGAGCAGCACTGCATGAACATGGGCATTTGGGCAAGGCAAGGAGGCTTGGGAAGCAGATAAGAATGTTTAAAAATATTTGTGAAACAGTCTGCTAAGAAACCGTAACTGTGAAAAATTAGAAAATGGAGGCTACTGATTTGTAAATGTCAAATGGTTCTATGCCATTTTTGACATAAAAAGGGAGTGGGACTTTAGTTTTTGGCTGAAGATGAAGGGAACAGATTTGGAGTTAACATAAGATATGATTTGGAGGCAATTTACTTGCATTAGTATAAGAGATGGCAGAAAGGTATGTGAAAGCTGGATTTTGGAGGGCCTTGAAGGTCAGCTGCTGAGTCTGCCTGTCATCATGCAGGTAACATGGAAAATGGAAAGTTTGTTAGAAGAGTATAGATGCTCTAAGATTGATCAAATTAAGCATTAATATACAGTTTAGAGAGGTGTGGAAGGAACAAAAAGTAGGAAGTTGGGGACAATACTGGCACTTCAAAAGAGCTGATATTATGTTTTAGTCTATAAAAAGTCTGCTAAATATCCATTAGACTTTACTTAATCTTAAATATTAATCCTGGATTATTTGAATGTCAGATGATCCCAGTACAATGTAAAAAGAAATGATTTGCTTAATATAGTGAATAATTGATTTTAGAAGCTATCATGTGGCCAGGTGCCATTGTTTTGATGTAAGCATTAATTTATTTACTCTTCAAAAAATGTTCACTAAGCATCTACAATTAGCCAGTATTGTGCTAGCCAGACACTGTGCTAGTGAAAGTGAATCATAGAAAATGAAACGGGCGACTGATATAATAATATAGTACAGGTAAAGGTGATTTTTATGTCTTTTTTTCCATGAGAATAAACTGGGATGTTTCTAGCAATATACCAGACAGAATTATGGTGTATAAATTTTCCCACTAAACACATAGATGTGCTGAACAAAATAGGAGTTAAAAAACACATCCCAGTTCAACTCTACATGTAAAGGAATGTGAAACATCTGAGATGGTAGAATAAGCTCTATGATTTCTGCTCTAAGAAAAATGATTAGATACATTTTTATGTATTCATTCCACTAAGCACAGCTAAACGTCTTTGGACATTATGTATAAAACAAGTATAAAAAAGATTCTGAAAAGTGGAAAGGAGAAAGACAGACTAGTAAATTTACAGCTGAGGGACAATACAATGGTGAGTTCCTGGGAACATGGTAAAAGAAGGAATCTGGGACTATCATAAGAAAGGATGGAGCACGGTTAGCAAAAATATGAGTAATCACAATAAAATTTCTTCCTCCTCTTGAGTTTTCCAAATTATGTTTGAGTGTTGAAGCAAATATTTTTGCACTCTGATGTGGTTCTAAATGTTTGCAGAGGATAAATTTTGGATGATTACACTATAAATTAGTAAAGGTACATAAAGGTACATAAAGTGACTAATTAGTAAAGGTACATATAGGTACATAAAGGAACATAAAGAATAAAGGTACATAAAGTGACTATATATTTCACTCTCTCTAGTAAAAGGATGACACCATTAGCTTATGATAAGACATGTGTATATAATTGTTTTAGTTTACTTGGCTACTCAAGCAAATGCCTTACAATGTGTTGGCTTAAATAATGGGAATTTAATGGCTCATGATTTTGAGGTTAGGAAAATAGTCCAAACCAATGTGTCATCAAGGCAAAGCTTTTTCCCTGAAAGTTGACCTAATGCTTATAAGAGGCATCTTTCATTGTGGGGTAAGTCTAAAAATATTACGTGACTTCACCCATAATATGAGAACCTATCAGCACTAAACTTAAACTTTTTCCTCTCATTTTTTGTATTACTATTATTTCTATAAAATGACAACTATAAATTATTGTTCATAATTTTTACTCCAAAAACAATTATCTTGTAAAGATTTTAAAGAAATCAAACATTTCATATTTATACAAATGTTTATCTCTTTTGATACTCTTTATATCTTTCCATAGGTATCACTTCTCCTTTGATATTATTCTCCATCGTTCTAAATATATTCCCTTTGCTATTTACTTTTATCCTCCAAGATTTCACAATGAAAATTTTCAAACATATATAAAAGTAAATAACTGTGCAATGAACACCCATACACTCACTATACGTATTGTACAGTTAACATTTTACTGTTCATTTCCTAAAATACTTTCTTGACATATATTCATGTATGATACAATCTTTCTGAGGTGTACCATCAGTGGCATTTAGTATAATTACAGAGTTGTGCATTCATCATCACAACCAATTTTAGAACATTTTCTATACTCCAAAAAGGAAAACCTGTTACTCCTTAGGAGTCATCTCTCAATCCCTCTGTCCTTTCATAATCCGACATAACTACTAATCTTATTTCATCTCTACAACTTTATTTATATTTACATTTGATAAAAATGGAATCATACAATATGTAGTACTTTGAGTCTGGTTTCTTTCATTTAGCAAATATTTTTTTTTAATTATCATATTTTTTTTAGTTACAGAAGTTACAGGTTCACAGAAAAGTCCTGTAAAAATTACCATGTTCCCATACAGCCTCCTATATGCACTAATGCACACTATGCATTAGTGTGGTACCTTTGTTACAATTGATCAAAGAATATTAAAATATTACTGTTGATTATAGTCCATATTTTTCATTAGGTTTATTTCCCCATATACCACCCCATTATTAACACTTTGTAATAATTTTATATACATTTGTCATAAAAGCATTCTTATATTTGTACTATTAACCACAGTCAATCATGCACAACAGGGTTTACTGTACTATACAATTCCATGTTTTGTATTCAAACTTTCCTTCTAGTAATAACCTACATAACATGAAACTTCCCCTTTCAACCACATTCAGAAATGTAACTTAGTGATGATATAATCACTCACAGTAAATGTGAGTACATCACCACTATCCGTTTCCAACTGTTTCAATCAACCTAAATAGTTCTGCACAAATTAAGCACTGGCTCCCTTGCTACCCCGCCACACTATCCCCTAGTAGCTATGTTTTAGGTTCTAACTCTGTAAGTTTGCTTGTTATAACTAGCTCACATCAGAGAGATGGTACAATATTTGTCTTTTGTGTCTGGCATATTTTACTCAACATAATGTCCTCAGAGTTCATACATACTGTTGCTTGTATCAGGACTTCATTTTTTCTTACAGCTGGATAAGAATGAGGAACTGGAAAACTGTCTTCCACAGGGGCTGCACCATTTTCCATTCCCATCAGCAGTGAATGAGTGTTCCTATTTCTCTACATCCTCTCCAACAATTGTAGTTTTCTGTTTTTATAATAGTGGCTATTCTAGTATGTGCAAAATGACATACCATTGTAGTTTTGATTTGCATTTCCTTAATAGGTAATTATGTTGACCATTTTTCTTGCACTGTTAGCCATCTGTATTTCCTCTTTCAGAAAATGTTTATTCATTTCTTTTGTCAATTTGGTAATTGGATTGTTTGCCTTTTTATTGTGAGTTGTAGGATTTCTTTATATATGCTTTATATTTAATCCTTATCAGATATGTGGTTTCCAAATATTTTCTCCCATCGAGTAGGTAAACTTTTACTTTCTTGACAAAGTCTTTCAAAGCACAAACTTTTTAGTTTTGAATATGTCCCATTTATCTGTTTTTACTTTTGTTACTGATGCTTTGGGTGAGATGTCTAAGAATGATACCACAAGGTCTTGAAGATACTTCCCTACATTTTCTTCTAGGAGCTCTATGTACTTAGCTCTTATATTTAGGTCTTTGATCCATTTTGAATTAATTTTTGTGTAAAGTATGAGACAGGGGTTCTTTTTCATTCCTTTGCTTATGGATATCCAGTTCTTCCAGGACCATTCTGGTCCCAATTGAGTGGACTTGACAGCCTTTCAAATATCAATAGGACACAAAGGTGAAGCCCTATTTCTGAACCCTAAATTTAATACCATTAGTGTATGTGTATTTGTATGTATATGTGTGAGTATGTATGTATATATATCTTCATGCTACTACTATGATATTTTGACCACTGTAACTTTATAATATGCTTTAAAGTCAGGAAGTAGGAGTCCTGCCTTTTGTTTTTCTATTTTAAAATGTTTTGGGCTATTCAGGGTCACTTACCCTTCAAAATATTTTGACAATTAACTTTCCCATTTCTGTAAATTAGGCTGCTTGAAATTTTATTGGGATTGAGTTGAATCTATAAAGCAATTTGGGTAGTATTTACATCACAATGCTATTTATTTTTCCAACCCACAAACATGGATTGTCCTTCCACTTATATAGGTCATTGATTTCTTTTAGCAACGTCCTTGGTTAAAATTATTCCTAAATATTTGTTTCTTTTAGTTGATCATATGTCCTGACTTTAAAGCATATTATAAACTATAGTGGTCAAAACAGCATGGTGCTTAGCATAAAGAGATACACATGCATACACACCAATAGAATCAAATTTAGAGAAACCAAGAAAGAGTAAAAATTTAAGAAGGTGAGGATCCAATTCAATAAGTGAGAAACTATAAAAAATAGTAATTCTCTGTATTCTTGTAAGAATATATATATATTTCCAAATAAATAAAAAGTAACTCCCAAATTATAACCCAAATATCCAATTTTTGTGAGTATGTCTTTTACTAAATTTTGCCATAAGCTAGTAGAAAACATTTATGAAGAAAATTGGATCATTTTTCAACAAATTATTTTGGTGAGCATGAGGATGAATGTCATTTTAAATGTGCAAACGTTTTATACTTTTTATTAAAAATTCCAAATATTTTCATAAGATGTTTTGTGTAGGAGGTTGCATGGTCTATGACTCAAACTCAGGTCTCCTGCATGGAAGGCAAGCATTCTACCACTGAACCACCTGTGCACCCTCATAAGACATTTGTAATTGAAAAAACATGCATTGTTTTATAAACAAACAAAAATATCTACAACATATGGTCTGTTTCTGAGAATTTATATTATTTCTTCAGTTAAAACCACTCTATTTCTTTTGAAAGTTTCAAGTTCATTTCTCTTGTTAGTTATATTTTAATCACTTAGTTTCTTATTTTTTTAGATATTATTTCTGTTGAGGATATGTAAAAATATTACCTTCCAATGAAGAATTTGGAAATAATATGAAAAATATATTTTGCATAGTCATCACAACACAGTTTGAAGGATAATGTAGAGATTAAATTCCATATATTTCTAAGGTGTCTATATATAATACAAATTTTTCCAGTGCTTTAAAAGGAACAGTGTTTGGTATAAAGCAACATACACTTAATTGCTATAAAATATACTCAATAATATATAGGCAGTAGTTCAGAAATATATAAAATCTATGAAAAACAGTTATTAAGTGGAAAGTTTTAGGTGGTTTAAAACCTATATGATCAAATGTTCATCCATTCATCAATCTTTTTTTAAATTCCTACTATGTGGCAATTAGTTTGCTAGATGTCAATGTACAGAGCAGAGAAACAATGATTCTAGTTACATACCTTAGCCATACACATTTAAATTACAAAAATCACCAAAGAGATCTATGTCTAAATTCTAACTGTGAATCATCTTATTTGGTTACAGATTTCTAAATCATTTTATGCATGTGTGCTAGTTTGAAATGATGTATGTACCCTAGAAAAGCCATGTTTTAATCCTAACCCCATTTTATAAGGGTAGCCATTTGTTCTAATTCAGTATTAAATGTTTGACACTGTAATTAGATCATCTACCATCTCCCCGGAGATGTGATTTAATCAAGAGTGGCTGTTAAACTGGATTAGCTGGAGGCATGTCTCCACCCATTTGGGTGGGTCTTGATTAGTTTCTGGAGTCCGATAAAAGGAAACATTTTGGAGGTAGAAAGAGATTCAGAGAGAGAGCAAAGCAGAATGACATAGCCATGAGAAGCAGAGTCTACCTGCTAGCGACCTTTGGAGATGAAAAAGGAAAACGCCTCCCGGGTAGCTTCATGAAACAGGAAGTCAGGAGAAGAAGCTAGCAGATGACACCATGTTCATCACGTGACTTTCCAGATGCAAGAGAAACTCTGTGTTCACCATGTGCCCTTCCACTGGAGAGAGAGACCCTGAATTTCACCAGCCTTCCTGAACCAAGGTATCTTTCCCTGGATGCCTTTGATGGAACATTTCTATAGACTTGCTTTAACTGGGACATTTTCTTGGCCTTAGAACTGTAAACTAGCAACTTATTAAAGTCCCCTTTTTAAAAGCCATTCTGTTTCTGGTATATTGCATTCCGGCAGCTAGCAAACTAGAACAGCATGCAAACCATTAACAGCAATAATTAAATTAGAAGTCATTTTAAACTATCACAAAGATGTTTTTAAGGGAATACTCTAATGCAACACAGTGAATTAATCATTCAAAGTATCCAATGTCATTTAAGAAGGTGTCAAATATTTATGATTTTTCATACTTCAAAATTGACCTTCCCTATAGTTCACATAAGTGAGGGTCAATATTTATCATATAACAGTTGCTATTAAGCTATTTAAATTCTGGAAATATATTTATATAAGTTTTAAAAACTAAAATGATTTTCAAGGTGTTAAAATTTCAAAATTTAGTACATTTTTAGGTCTTGGTTGCAACTAGAAGCTCAAATTCCCTATAATCACATACTACATAGACAGCTACTTCTGTATTATATTAAAAATACTTGTTAAAAAGAAAACACATACACTAATAAATGGAAAGATATTCTATTTTAATTCATATATTGGCATATTTCTGAAATATTTATATATAAAATAATATGTATATGAACATTATATACAATATAAGTATATGTATTATATAATATGATATTTATTCAATTCAACAATAAAATAAATTACAAAACCCCAGAAATGCAATTAAAATGAAAAATCACAGATGAGGAAAAATGAAAAGAAACAGGTTATTACATTAGAAATCTGGGATATTCTATTATCGAATATAAAATTGGAGGTATAGCCTGGTTATTTATATGCACATTTACCCACATTTAACAAGATAAACATTGGGTGCAATGCTGGCAAAGACTTTTTTCTTTTTGTGATTTTTGGGGTATTAGCTACGAATGTGACTATATTATGTCCCTGTAATGCTACTACTCTTGTATTTTTTTAACCCACTATAATTCACAATTTTGCTTTTTTCTATCCATTAAATAATGCTTCACTGTTATCAACTTTTTACATGTAATAAAGTAACTGCCCTAAAGTCAGACCAAAATGGCATCAATATATTGGATCACATTTTTGTTTTCTATTATTATCTCAGCATAGCTTTGAAAACACAGTTTTGCCTATGAAACAGCTTTCAGAAACCATTCTTCCTTGTCTGGACATAGAACAAAATTGTTTTGTGAAAGGTTAGCTGTGTATTTGTAATGTTATAAAGATCCTGTGCTTGATGGAACATGGAGCTTATTGTAGGTCATTTGTATGGAGTGTCTAATTATACCCAGGAAAATTTACTCTATTCAAATCCAATTCAATAGCCCTCTGGAAATCAGGCCATTCATTATGTTTATTTTAATTCTCTGTATTTTTTTCACCATTTTAAATGAGTATGTATGATTTTAGAACCAAAAAATAATATTATTTAAAGCTAAAGAAAATTATCAGATACACATCTAATATTTGGATGTTAATATTTCAAATAATTAATGAACCATTTCATGAAAATTTATTATACAGAATGTTTGCAAACTCTGTTAACCTGTAGTACAGAATTTATGCTGACAACCTTAGATTTGTAGATACTGCATCTATTTTGAGGTCTCCAGATGCAAAAATGGACTTTTCCATCTTAGTGCTTTGACTTTTCTGCATCTTAGATAAAATCCAAGGCTATAAATTCCTTTAAAGTAGAATTAAGAGATAAAAAGCATAGGCATAACAGGACTGTGGAAGGGCTTTAGCTGGAGATAAGAATTTCCTTGCTTTTATATTAAATGTGTCTGTGATAAAAATTCAAGGTGATGAAAAATGCAGTTCTCGCTAGTGCAAAGACACTAGTACACCATGGTTCACTAGATCCATTTGCTTAAATCAAGACGATCTGAACCATAGATGGTCATTGATAGAATTCAGTAATTCATTATTTATCCATATGTGGCCAGATACTTCCATCTGGCTGGGATAAATGAAGAATTTCCAGAATCTGAAAAATAAGACAGGTAAAAAACCAAATAATTCAAAAGAAACTGATATTCAAGTTGGGGTCCTAGTTCTTAAGTCAGGCCCTGCATGCCTGTATTTGGAAGAGCCTAAATGAAAAACTCTCAAATCTGATGGCACAGTAGAATCACCTACAGAGTTTTAAAATGATCAATTTTTTAGTCCAATCCCCCAAACATCTGGGGATTGAGGCCAAACAGCAACGATTTTAAAAATTTGCATATTAATATAATTGTGGTCAGGGTTGAAAACTACTAGTCTAAAATCAGGAACTTATACAGAAAGACAATCATGAGAACTTGCCTAACAAAGGAAGAGGGAGCATGTTATATCTTAGGGACTGCAGATATACCCCAACCATAGTCTACATATTTGCGAATCCCAGATATTTTTGTCATACGGGGAAATCAAGGGGCAATGCTGAAATCCAGCATTTATCCTTGTATTTTATTTCACTGGAGGAAATCAGGATCTAAGACTCCTGATAGTTTTAAAAGAATATAGAAGTAATAGGTAAGATAGATGCTAGGAGCTATTCATTCAGTCATACATTCAAAGTTTAGGGTTATTATTGGGTTCCGATAAAAAAGATCAATAATAAAGCAGAAACCAAGGTCATGTGGAGCAAGGAAAACACTAGTAATGCCTATTGTCAAAGATAGAAGTAAGAATGGAGAGAAACTGCCTATAAGGGAAGCAAAGTTACGTGGATATATTACTCTGACTTCGTCTCTTTGGTGTGGGATCCTCTTCAGGTAAGGTATTTTTATAAAACAGTCAAAAAATCAGCAATGAATTAAAAAAATAAATTTTTCATTTTAGAATAGTTTTAGGTTTATAGAAAAATTAAGAAGAGCGTATAGAGAGCTCCCATGTGCCCCATACAGTTTCCCCTATTATTAAAATTTTATAATAGTATAATATATTTTTCAAACTTAATGAGCCAATATCAGGTCTTTATTGCTCAGTAAACTCCATAGTTTATTCAGATTTCCTCAGCGTTCTTTTTAACTTAATGCCATGTCTTTCTGTTCCAAGATCTCATCCATGATATTACAGTACACTCAGTCATCATATTTCCTTTGATTCTTCTTGAAGGTGAGAGTCTCAGACTTTCCTTTTCTTTATGACCTTGACAGTTTATAGGAGTACTGTAAGGTAGTTTGCAGAAAGTCCCTAAATTTGGATTTATATGATACTCTTCTTGTAGTTAATCTGGACTTATATGTTTACGGGATGAAGAGCACCTGGGGTGCTATTCTCATCACATCATGTCAAGGGCGCACGTGATCTACATGAGCTATTACTGTTGATGTGAATCTTAACCATGGGTTGAGATAGTGATTCCCAGATATATCTACTGGGATATTCTTCTTCTTCTTCCCTTTTCATACTGTACTCTTTAAAAGTTTCACTGTTCAGCACACACTTAAAAAGTGGGGAGAATGTTCCAACTCCTTGAGGTCCAAGGAGTTACTTGGAATTATTCAAATTAATTACTTAGAATTATTCTAATTAATGCATTTATTTATTTAATCTTCTTTTCATATTAGTATGGACTTGTGGGTATTTATCTTACATGTTGGTTATGATTCACTATGGCTTTACTTATTTTGTTGCTCAAATTTTTCCGGCTTTGGATATTGCGAGCTCTATCAGCTGGCGCCTGTGTACCTTTGACATGTATTTTCATATATTTTTCTTGTTTCTGTTTCTTTGTTTGGAGTCATGGAAAGTGGAAGTTACTGTTCCTCAAAGGGTGCAGGAAGAGTGCGAATAGCAGGGTCTTGTGACACAGGAGTTTAGAGTTTTGTTATCAATAATGATTAAGGGAGATGGTTTTAATGGTTTGTTTATGATACCATCTATGCAGTCTTCCACTCCCATTCCGGGAGATTTGATGCTTTAATTTCTGTCTTGGTCATTGTAGGCAGCTATGTGCAGTAACGTATTCTCAATATAGAGGAGGGGCTTGGGCCCTGAGTCTCCACAATCCACCACACACAACATACTACATTGGTCACATGACAGACATTGCATCCACATTTCACAACAATATAAGTGACAACAGAAACATTAGGAGCCCCCACACGCACAGATAACAACCTAAAAAGAGATGCCACCATGGCCAAGAAAGGAAATCACATCATTGCCAGTTACTAAGAGTATGGGAAGATTCTTTTCAGATTTTCTGATGCCTTAAATTCTGCCAGGCCAGCAGGGTGTTTCACACATCCAATTTGCAGGGGCAACACACCAAGGAATGCCAATAGTGCCTGAAGATGGCAAGTTGGTGCAAACCCAACATTGACCCTGATTGTGGGCATGAGTTACCTCTGAAGCTCACTGTAGGGAAGGTGTTTGCTAGGGTGCTAAGGGCAAAAAGAAAGATGTTTATGAGGAACAATAAGGGGTCTAACAATATACATGCTAGGGTTCCATTGATCAACAATAAGGTATTAGGCAGAGGAACATTATGAGAAGGTTTTAAATATCAAATATTTTCCCATACAAATTTTGAGATCCTCTACTCAAATTTGAGGTATCAATCATTATTTGAGGCATAAGAAGGATTCATATGGGGTTCTCATGGGAAGAGGAGACCTCAGATTGGTGACAATATTTGGGATGACTCCTATGCCCCATGGACTCAAGATTTCCAACCAGTGCAGCTGCATAGACCAGCAATAAGGCTGAAGAAGCTCACTCCCACCCATTTGTACAGTCTGAAGCATAGTCAACAACAAATTATTATCATTCTACTTTTTAGGCTGTAAAGTAGCTGGCCCTTTAATTTTTGTTCTGAGTCTGCATTGGGTCCTTCCATTAGTGTTTCAATAAACAGCGGCCACAGCCTGGGCACTGCACTCAAGCAAATTAAGGTTTGATAACATTTCTTAGTCCACTTTCACAAGGACCTCTTACCTTCTTTTAGCTATTCCTTTAATAAACCATTCATTCTTTCAATAAGGACTGCACCTGAGGGATTTTAGGGCAGATGGACTGTCCACATGATGTCCTGATCCATGGCCCAGGATTGGGCTATCTGCCCAGTGAAAGGGGACCCTAATCACTGTTTGTGTAGGCACTCCATACAGGATGCTCACTTTTTTCAAACATCAGATGGTGGCCTCTGGTTTTTTGCCTTTCCCATTGGGAAAGTAACAATTGTTACTTGTAGCTGTATCCACAGCAGTAAAAGCACACTTCATACCCTCTGGGAGGGAAAGGGTACCAATGTAATCCAATTGCCACTGGGTCACAGGATTGTGAAAGGCTGATGTGTCTCATCTGGATTGGTAGCTTACTTGGTCGACACAAGGAACATGAAAGGCACTCTCTAGTGATGTTCACTGGCTGCTGACACATGACTGGCAGCTGGAACTTTCATCATTGGCAGACATCCTAGATGTCTTTCCACAATTCTTATTCCCAGAATTGTTCCTGCTTCCAGGTTGCCATCCAGGTCCTAAAGCCTTTGCAAACAGCCCAGCTGTCAGTACAGATAGTTATCACGTCTCCTGGTTTATGTACTATTATTATCCATACTATTCTTACCTTAGCCAATTGACTGCTTTGAATAGTGCCAGTCTCCCACCATATAGAGTCAGTACTGTCCATGTGGGAGGCTGTGTACTAGCAGACCCGTCGGTGTAACAAGAAGGCTTGGGAATGTTACTTGTACTTCTATAGTAGGCATTTCAACAGCTCTGTCAGATGCAGTGACTTTAGCTGTTGGATCTTGTATATAGAATACTGGTCTGAGAATTACATGCATTTCTGCATTCAGGGGGCTGGTATTAAAAATGCTGTACTGCAGCAGGGAGACTTTCCATTTCATTAGTATGGAGAACTACTTTGCTTTTCATCGCTGCAAGATATTCAGGGTCCATATAATTTATTTTCTACCCCAGTCCAAGAATAAATTTTTTCTCCAAGGAAAACTGATCCTATTTTTCAAAAGAATGGTATTAGAAAATAAGATCTGGGCACTGTGGGTGTTCATTGTTGTTGGAATATCCTTGCTAGCATCTCTTATGTATGTTCATATTAACCCATGTATATACACATATCCATAAATACTTGTATATGTGATCATGTGTATCTATATTAATGGGAATTCACTGTTTCTAACTTCAATCTTTCATTCTAACATTCCCCCCTTGCTTGCCTATAATCTCCTACTCCAACAGTGAAAAATTGTCTTCCATTGTCATTCATTTGCTTAAATGTCAGTTGTAATATACAAGTATAGTGATTTCAGAATTGCTAACCAATGCTTACCGTGTCTTAGCTTTCCAGCTGCTAAAACATATACCTTGCAATTATGTAGCTTAAATGATGGGAGTTCATTGGCTCACAATATTGAAGCTAGGAGAATTCCAAAACTGAGGCCATCAGCAAGGTGATGCTCTGTCCCCAAATACTATGGCATTCTGAGGCTGACTATTGCTAATCCTTGTGTCCTGGGCTTTTCTGTCACATGGAAATATCTTTTCTTTCTCTCTAGTTTCTGCTGACATCCAGCATCTTCTCCTCCCTCATGATTTTCTCCCTGTGGCCCTCTCTATATAGCCTCCAGTAATAGGACTTAGATCCATCCTGATTCATTTGACCACAACTTAAACAAAAACAACATCTCCAAAAGGTTCTGTTTATAATTGGTTTGCACCCACAAGTATGGATTAAGATTAAGAACGTGTTTTTCTAAAGTACAAAATTCAACCTACCAGACCTTGTAATGAATTTTTTGATTGGTTGATTACCAAGGAGAAAATCTGAGGAAGATATGTCCATTTCATATTCTAATGTCACAGAATTGAATGTAAGGTTTTCTTCTTTCAGTGATCTAAAATGTCAGATTTTCAAAATGCAACTTGGGCATCAATAACTATTTTTTTTATTTTATAAAAAATAAGATGACAAATAAAACTGGATAGATTCTTTTATACATGGAAAATATCTAATTTTCTTGTCTTATTATAGGTCTTTTATTATATTCTGTATAATTCTTTGGTTGATAAAAATAAAAGTCCAGCAAATTTTCTTGCATATAAAGTGAATTGTATTGTCTCAAACAAGTGCAAGAGAGAAGGATGTTCCTGAATTCAGCTGAATAGAGGAATCCTTTCGCCTCTTGTTTAGGAATCTTATCCCATGACAGAATATACAGCTAGCTGCCTCCAGGTCCAGGCTCACATTGCCAGATTTTTTTTTTTTCATGGGCAGGCACTGGGAATCGAGCCCGGGTCTCAGGCATGGCAGGCGAGAAATCTGCCACTGTACCACCATCACACTGCCCTACCAGATCTCTTTAACTAGACAAAAAAGTACCACTGCTTCTAATTCAAACTGAAATAATTCTGGGAAAGGTACAGTAATCTGTGCCTGGTTTTAGGAATGTGAGAACTCCTTGGGTCAATCTCGGTGACCATGTATATAAAGTACTCTTACTGAATTAACAAGAGTAGAAAAACATTGTGCCATGTCAATCTCAATAAAAAAAAGAATAAACTATATAACTTCAGTAGAGAAGAATTAATTCTTATTTGCAAAATGTTTATTTTTAGTAAATTTTCTTTTGTTAAAGTGGCTCTAATGAGGACGTAATATATCTAAATAACTCATTAAAATGCATTCCTGCACACTGGTGTTTCTGGCAGCAGTAGTCACAATTTGTGGAGGTGCCTAAGGGTACATCAATTGATGAATAGAAGGGCAAAGTGTGGTGTATATATATATGATGGATTATTGAGCAGCTGCAGGAAGGAATAAAGTTGTGAGGCATGCAATGAGGTGAATGAACCTTGAAGGCATTGTGTTAAGTGAAATAAACCAGAAACAAATAAGACAAATATTGTATGGTTTCACTAATATAAACTAACTATATTGAGCAAACTCTGAGAATTGAATTCTAGAGCATAGATTATCAGGGGATAGTAAGTGGGCAGAGATTGAGCTATTGATAATTAAGGAGTACAGAATGTTCAATAAGGTTTATTGTAAAGGTTCTTAGCTTGTAAGCTTTTATAACAGCCACTTCTATTCCTGAATGTTAACTTTTTTTTTTTTAATTCTGAGATGCTATGCTCTTTGTATATAACTGGGTAGTTCTCTGGAACTTTGGGTATCTGTGTGACACCTGAAATTCAGAGTTAGAGTTCCGCAGCTCTGGAAGTCAGAATTACTACATACAACAATTGTTAAAGTAGCTGCAAAAGAGATCAAACTTCAATTAGAAATATGAATGAAACAGATCTAGTTAAGAATAAGGTAAATCAGAATACAGGATAGAAGATGATATTATATATATTTTAAACTTCATCTTCTCTGTGGGACCAAAGGAAGAGATGTTTTTTGGTCCAAAATTTAAATTTTGTGTAGCGCACTATCTAATTTAACCTATCTGGTCAGTTTATTTAAACAACTTAATTACATGGAACTTAGAATAAGGAATGAGATTTTGCTATTTTGTACAGTTTAATATAATACCTCAATACATTCTAGAGCATTTTGGGCAGAAAATTTAAAAAGTATTGCGAAACTCCTTGTGGGACTGGGGAAGAATGTGGAAATATTCAACTCCCCACCTAGGGCATTCCTAATATTCTTTTAAGAATTAAGGACTCCCAATTTATTAAACCAAGTACTCACTCTTGAGGCTTGCCTTTTTGAAACTTATTACTGCAATGGTGAAGCTAAGCCTACTTATGACTTAAGAGTCACCATCCAGAGAACCTCCTTTTTTGTTCAGATGTGGCCTCTCTCTCTAAGCCAACCCTTGAAATAATCCCACTGCCCTCTCCCCTACATGGGACATGACTCCAAGGGTGTATGTTTTCCTGGCAATGTGGGACATGGCTCCTAGGAATGAGCCTGGCCATGGCATCACGTTATTAAAAATGCCTTCTTGACCAAAACGGGGGAAATAAATGATGCAAACTAAAGTTTCAGAGGCTGAGAGACTTCAAATAGAATTTAGAGATCATTCTGGATGTTACTCTTATGCAAGTTTCAGCCAGATACTGCACAATTGCCATAGTATATCAAGCCCCAATCAGTAGTACCTGAAAACCCTAAAGAATTCCCTGGACTCTATCTAAGACTCTACAAAAGTTTTTCTTAGTAAGCTTATTTTTTCAGAAAATTAAGGCCTTCAGATTGTTCCTATGACAGAAAAGCCCTGAAACCCAGAGGTACCAGTCTCTCCAAGAACATCAACCAGCTTCATTCCTCTAACCCATAAGGTCAACCCTGTTTCCAATGTAGTGAACATTCAGCACATGCCAAGCACCATGGTAAATACTTAAGTGTTTTAGCTTTCAGTAGCATTCAAGCATATAACCACTCCCCAGCTTCCAACATTGAGTTTCTTCTTTCCATCTCCTCAACCACCTCATTAAATGCTGGAGGCTGGGGTTTCTCTCGGATCTGTTGCAGATACTCTTCTCCAGCATGTGTTCCCTTGATTGGACATTATCATCTAACCCAGTGACTTCAATTAACATCTGCATAATAACTAATATGAAGTTTATATCTCAAAACCAGAACCACAAGCAAGCCTCCAGACTGGTATATCTTAATGCCTATTAGAAATTTCTTCTTCATGTTTCAAGATAACTTACACTATTTTAATAAAACATCTCTAAAACTAAACTCATTTTTTTCCCACAAGCATGATTTTCTTTCTCCATCTCATATCCCTAGTAATTGGTCACTATACTGATGCATGCAGGCTACTTATAGAGAGACCTGCTGAGGAAAAAAATAGGCACAAAATATAAAAGTATTTGATTCCATTGAGGGTAAGCAGACTTTATGTCTCACAACAAAGAGATATTATATCAACTATTTGTTTTTCCTTTCTTTCTTTTCCTTGCAACTGAAAAAATCAGGAAAAAATATAATCAAATTACTCATGGCATTTGTGTACACTGTCAATTGATAGTTCTAAATATGACAAGTAAGAGATAAGTAAACAAAGAGATAGGAAAATTACAAGATGCAGTACAAACCCAGGAAGGTTTGGTTGTTAATGTATATTACAACATTAAAATATGAGTGTTTCTAATCACAGTCTTCCCACACGATCAAGTACCGAAATAACTCACATTATTTAAGATATATGGTAAATTAGGAAATTATACATTTTTATCATGGAGTTGAAATATTTAGAAAGATCTTTTAAACAATGATATTTAAAGGAGTGCTTCTGAAAAGTTGGCCAAAAGTCTATATTGTTGATTTTTAACACATAACCCATTTACAGTGAATATTTGCTTCTAACTTTTCTATAAAATAAAGCCAAGTAATAATTCAGTTTATTCAAGCAGTTCAGATTTAAAAGCATTTATTAAGCAGAGGTTTGTTTTTAATTGAACAGTTTATCTGACTTGAAGTTTTAGAGATGATTAAGAACAAATAGAGTGACCAATGGTCCTGAGTTTCAGGGCTATTTAAGGCCTTGTTGTGAATGAATAAAACACACTACAACATTGCACTTGGGTTCTCTTCCATACTACACATTATCCTGGGCGTTATGGATTGGATCATATCCTCCAAAGGACATGCTCAAGTCTGACCCCTAGTCCTGTGGATGTGAACTCATCTGTAGACAGTCTCTTTGAGTATCGCATTAGGCTGTGGCTACACCGTATGAAGGTGGATCTTAACCCAATGTGACTACAGTCTTTATCAGCAGAGGGAATTTAGAAATTGTAGTTGGTATAGGTGCCAGAAGGAGACAGATGACCATGTGGTGGAGCTAAAGATTGAGTTATGGATTGCCTGCAAGTGCCACCAGAATGCTAGAGACTTCAGAGAATACATGGCCCTTCTGACACCTTAGGTTTGGACTTTTAGCCTCCAAAAACTGTAAGACAATAAATTCCTGTTGTTTAAATCTTGCCAAGCCCTGGCAAATGGAGACATTTGAGTATGATTCTTTTGTTGTCTTTTAAAAAAATCATCATCTTATTACCATAGCCTACATTTGAAGATATACCGATTGTCAAGTTCCATTTTAATTTTGCCCACTTAAACGCTACAGAATGTATCCATTGTAACAAAGTAGAGTGCCCATGAAAATAAATGCTATTGGGCACCAGTTGTGTATCATACTCTATATGAACCACAGCAGTGATCAACAAAGAGACAGTAACTCCTAGTCTAGAAAAAGAGATAAATAATGCCTCATTTGATATACTTTAACAGGTATCCATTGAGCACCAACTGCTTTCCAGGAACTATTCTGGGTCTGAATATCCAGTATGGAAGAAGATAGACAAAACCACTGTCATTATCATACTTGCATTTATATTTACCAATGTGATAAGTGAATATGGAAGGGAGGTTTGGGGTTTTTTCAAGATCAGTGAATAGTTTAATCTGCAGTGTTGAGAAAATTGTCCTATAAGAAATGATAGTCATCCTAGAGGATGAATATGAATTACAAAGAAAAGAAACAAGCTATACCACATTTCTATTACAGACCAGCATCTGGAATAGGGTAGGTTTTCCATATACATTTACTAAATTAATTAATTGGTTCACTGTTGAAGAATATGTAGTGATAATTCAATACAGATTGGCCTCAGTTACCTCATGTGCTTAACATTAATCAACATGAATAAGTACTTCTAATGTTAGTGCACTGTAAATATAACTAGTAAGACAAAAGAAATGTGGTATTTGCTTTTTATCAATATAGAATATAGAGGAAGATCAAGCACAATTTTTCATTCAGGGTGTAAATCACCTTTGCTAGAAAATACTGCCTATTCAGCTGCTAATCTTTACATTTACTAGAGATAGGCAAAATGGCAACAGTGCTTAATTATGTTCTAAACAGAGAACAGAAATATTGGGGAAGCAATGATAAGAGAGAAATAAAACATCATATTTTAGAATTAGGCATTAGATGATCTATAGGATGACTTTTGATTTTTAAATAAGCAAAATCAACTTTGAGAAATAAAAGAAAATTCTCTCAGAACATTATTAAATAGCTTTTGCAAATTCTTTATATCACAACTGCAATATTTTGAGGAGAAACTGTTTCCTTTCCCAAATTCTTTTCTCTTCTCATGTATGTCCCTTTAGTCAGAAACAAGATTTGAAAAAAATATGGATAATACTTTCTAATGACAGAGAAAATTGTGCTAGTTTTTAAGATGTGAACAGAAATTAAATGCTCTCAGCAAGACAATGAAGCATCCATTTATTCTGTAATAATCTCCTAAAATTCAAACTTTAGCTTTCACAGTAATCAGGAGAACCCTATCTACATTCTTTGATTAAAAGCACATCTCAAGGGGGTGCAAGAGTAGTTCAGTGGTAGAATTCTCGCCTGCTCTGCAGGAGACCCAAGGGTTCCATTCCTGGCTCACACACTTCCCAAAAACAAACAAGCAAAACAAAGATGAAGAAACAAACAAACAAAAATTCAACAAATGGTGCTGCAGCAATGGGATTCTCACATGGAAAAATAATGAAATGTGACCCTTGGCATATAGCATATTTAAAAAAAAAGCACATCTCAAGTGCTTTCCTCTGAACATGAAAACAACACACAAGAAAGAGAATGGAGAAACTTCTGGCACTTGAGATTAGAACTTTGTCTCATCATCTCCTGCTCAACAGTGTCATCCAAGGGAATTCTGCACCTCTCTGGATATGGAACCCAACAACGAAAATCTCCTTCACTTTCTTTTCTTCTGTTTATTTGTCTCATCTAATGTGAAAAGCCTATCCTTTCTCTAATTTTGAGACATTTTTTTCTCTTCATTTATTCAAATTATTGCCTATAAGAGCTATGTGCTTGTCAAAAGCCTCTTGTCTAACAGTCCATGGTTCTTCCAAATGAGCTAGAGTGTGATGCCATTTTCTCCTCCATACAATAACAGGGAATTACGGTATGGGCTGCCCACAATCCTTTCCAATAATATTCTGAAAATTCTTGGGACCAGAGGAATTTCACTTGCAATATTCTCTTGCCCTGTTGGTTTTCACTAAATTTGACAGAGTTGATAGAAAAATTAATACTTCTGGTCAAATGTTTCCTTTCACATATATCAGAAACTATATGAAAATTTGTTTCAGATTTTGAACAAAAGGGACAGATATTTAATTCCAAGCTTTAGAAAATCAGACTGCCTTTAATTGTGATAAGATTTTTAAGTGGTATAAGTAATAGCATAATAAAGTGGCCTTTTCTTCAAAGGTACACCTTTTCAGTTGTTTAACATATAAAGTATATTTTATATTCTTATAAAATCTGCTCATAAGCAAGGATTTTTTAATTTACTATAATAAGGATTAGTGTCAGGTGGTAACTAATATCATTCAAAGACATTAGCTGTGCATGGCGAAAGCAAAAATGAACAACAGATTTTAGTTGATAAATGATAATGCCAAAAAGGGGAGGTGTTGGTGCTGGTACTTTTCTCTCAGAGGATTCGTTTTTCCTGATAAAATACATCAAGAATATGTAAGAAGTAAATGAAATTTCTTATAGTTTTCATATAATGATGCATATATTTTTTAAGAAAATGTTAGGGATAATATTAGTTATCTACTGGCATGTAACAAATCACACTAAAATTGAATAGCTTAAAACAACAGTAAACATTTATCATTTCGTACAGTTTCAGTGGGTCAGGAATTTTGGAGCGCCCAGGCTATACAGTTATGGTTCAGGGTCACTCAGGGGTTTGCAGTTAAGATGGCAGCTGGCGTGCAGCCATCTGAAGGCTTGACTCGGGCTGGATAATCTGTTTCCAAAACAGTTCTTGCACACAGCTTGCAACTTGGTGATGATGCTGGGAGGAAGTTTCAATTTCTCTTTAAGAGAACCTTTTCCTAGGACTGCTTGAGTGTCCACATTCAAGACATGGTGGCTGATTTCTCCCAGAGCAAATGATCTTAGGGAGCAAATCAGAGAGGTGAGCTCTTTGATGACTTAATATAAGAAGTCATACACAATCAATTCTGTATGTTTGAATGGTCATACAGACTTACTCTGACATACTATGGGAGGGCACTACCAAGGATGCAAGTTCCAGGAGACAAGGGTCATTGGCAGCCATCCTGGAGGCTTCCACAATGGCTGAAATAATGAGGTTCTATTAGAACCAGCTCTAGAAAGATACTGCTTCACAATGATTAACAGAAACCACCACTATGAAAAGTGTTAAACATATCTACCACCAAACATTATATATGCAGGTCACGTGGCTCATTGTAATTACTTCTATGGGTCATTATTATTGAACAAAGTTTTCATTAGCTATACATAACTTTTTGAATCATATAATAAATTCAACAAAATAACTATATTTTATGATTTATTTAATGATATTGATTTTTGTTTTTCATAAGACTATCATATAACACACACATACACAGTTGGCATGTAAGTTCCTATATATGGAATGTTTTGGGGCACAGATGTATATACATACAAATGTAAAATGAAAATTGTGTGTAATTATTCATATGTCTTTTTACCTTTGAAATGCAGCAATTAACAAGGTTACATTAATATTTTGGACAGAAAATAAGTCCAAACAAAAATGTAGTAGGTAACTCCCTAACCTATGATGTGTATAGTATAAAATTGTAAAGGTATTATACTTTTGAATAGGGAAGTTTAATGGTGATTTCAAAATACATTTGCTTTTTATTCCTTTAGGTGGGAGTTATCACTCTATCCTCTAAAATCTCTTGCAGTTTGTATATATCTGTATTATATTATTTTTAAACTATACATGTTTTATCTTTCATAATAGACTGAAAAGTCTTGATGTTCAAATCAATGTCTGAATGATTCCTGCATCTCTTATCTTTCATTCTTTTCAAGAAAAGAATGACTTAGACTTCTGATATACACAACCAGCATTTGTCAAAAAAAAAAATGGTTTCTATTAAGAAACCACTTAGGTAACTTTCTATTGCTATTTTAAAATAAGTTTGAGAATCTTCTTTTAAGCCATAAACTGAAACTTGTTATGATCTAATTATTCCATGAATATATTTGAAATTTAATTCATTAAGGTAATTCAGATTCAATATCTTTAGCTACTACTAACTGTGCTGATTTAAAAATGGTTCATTAAATACCAACTGTGGACAAAGGTTCTGGGTGAATGGCAAACCCAAAGAAAAAAATGACACATCCATTGTCTAAGCTTTTTCAGTTAGATGGAGAAATAAGACATTTATACAGACAAAAGAAGCAGTGTCTTTAATGTTCTATATGAGTGATTTGTACACTTATATAATATAGGAATTACAGGAGAGAAGAATCATGCTTAATATGATTTGACCAATGTGAAAATATTACGAGGAAGTTTAATTTGAACTACAGTGGAGGGGAAAATACAAATTTTGTGAAATTGTCACAATATTCAAGGTGAATAAAATTGCTTTTATAAAATTTTTTACTGAATATAATCTATTAGTCATTGACTCAAGGAAATTTCCACACAGTTTTAGTAAGGATTTGCCATTGGTTATGCACAGTTGAGTTTTATATTCATAGAGGCATATAAAGTAAGTTATATATGAAGGGATGTAGATCTGGGTAAGAATTAATGATTATCTAGTCAGTTCATATTTCACAGGTGAGGGGACTGAAAGTTAATGGCTTGCCAAAGTTGGACTCGTCTTGGGATTAGAAATCTTTTGTAGGGTGGTATAGTACTTGGGCTACTTTTTTTTTTTTTAACTGGACACACAATGATGTAAAGCTAAACATCCTTTAGATAAGAGATGATAATTCTTAAGTTTCCTTTACTACTTACTAAATTAATTTTGCTGAAACAAATGATATCATTTTCATCATGAATAAAAAGAGAGCAGCTGCCCTTATAAGCTTCCCATGATCTTGAATGCAATAACAAATATTTGTATTGTGACCATTTTCAACCACAATGGCAAGTCTTTGAGAACAAAACAAAAATATTACCAGGAAAATTGAGGATATATAACAATCTCTTAAAATCAGATGCAGTAACATTTGCCAAACTTTGCATTATACAAAACCCATCTTCTATGTAGTTTGAAATAAAGGAACATTATCTTAGGCAGAAAGTGTTTCTATAAAAAATATGAATGTAGTGTTCATATAAGCCATCTGTATCTTTCAACCTCTGTAATCTTTAATTTTTATAACAGTGAGTAAAGCATTTCAGCCTTTCAAACATACTGCCAAAATTACATTTTAATATAATTTCTTAATAAGAACTTGTGATTTCAAAACATGAGAACAATGATATGTAAAACCAAATGATATAAACCAAACACATTTAGAAAGAGAGGTAGCAGAGAGCAGTCTTAAGGATGCATTAAAATAAATTATTTTCCTACAAGATTTCAGAATACTATTTTCACCTGTTATCTGGTAATCCTTCATTTCTTCTAACTATGGTAATGAACTTTAAGGTCTTCAGTCCAAGTTTTCAGTTGTTGAATCCCCATAACTGTTTTTGAATGTCTTTTCTATGCAATGCCTTCTATATGTGATTATTTGGATGGATTTACTTCAAAGTTTCATATCACTTATTTATTCATATTCATGGAATATCTGACTATTTCTTCAGTAGTCCCTCCAATATATTTTAATTTACTGTCCTCAAATGCTGCTTCAGTATCTCACAAAAACCAAGTAAACACAATAAATGAGTTCTATCATCAGATTGAGGAAATGCTGTGTATTATTTCTGTTCTCTATCTCAATCCCCACCATCCCCTGGGAGATTCACAAGTCACAGTAAAAGCTCTGAGAATTCTTGCAGTAGAGAATTGAGTTCACCAAGCATTTCTCAAACTTTTATAATGATGGATTATTAAATTTACTTATTTACAGCCGTGGACATCCAAAACTAAACCTTTTGGGGAATCTTAGCCCTAAGAGAAAACTCAATAGCATAATGGTCAAAGTGCTCTACATCTGGCCTCAGAATATTTCACCTATTTTACTGCCCTCTACATTGCCAAAGCATGAATACACTAAGCATAAAATCATCTGCTCCTCTGTGCTTGGGTGCCTTTATTTATACAGCACTTGTTTACCTGATGCACCCTGTTTCTCCATGCCTACTGGTAGATGAACCATTTCCTTTATTTAGAGGCCCTACCTACAGTAAACAATGATTCCTACTTTAAGATTCCTAATCTTATTTTCAACATATATGGCATTTTAGAATGCTCAGAGCATTGTGTCATATATTGTGACTATTTGCTGGTAAATCATCTTTCCTATGAGCTCATTTTAAGCCGTTTTGACCTCAAAGTACATATCACAGGACTTGGTAGATGCTCAGTTGGTAAAACACTGTCAGTTGAAAGAAGGAAGATGATTCAACTACATTGACTTCTCTCTCTGTGTTACTTTTCCTCTCTCAGTTACTTATTCTTGTTCTAATTGAATCTTCCTATGTGAGAAGTAGTTATTAGTCCTAGTTAGTTTATTGACAGACAGATGAGAAAGAGAAAAAAAGAGTTTCTGCCCCAAGGAGCAAGGTATTCAATAAATTAGTCAATTTTAGGCCATGATTAAACGGAGCACAAGCTACCCCATTCATTATATGGCCTAAAAATCAATGCTCTTTAACTCTGCCATTGGAATGAATCAAAGGGCCTCTATGAAGGAAATTTTGTTACTTCACTTTGGATATGAGAAAGGATACACGGAATATTTTCAGAGCCTTTTTAGAACTAAGAAGTCATAACCATCTATGCAAAAATAATTTAATTTCATGGATAAAAATTATCTCTATGCTTAGACAATTCTCATCTTTGTACCTATTGTTCTCTTGAGCTCTTCCTTCTTCCCCACTCCACATCTTTTTCATTTGGTGGAAAGATCTAAGCATGAAATAATACAAAATGTTATAAGGCATGTATATTTTCTGATAATTTAATTATTGAAAGATTACATAAATAATAAAAGCAGCTTGTAGATATAAGTGAAAAAAAAAGTATTGGGAAAAGGTAATATCTAGTTTGCTTACCATGTCGGTGATTCTATGAATTATAAAAAAAAATTTAAATATTGGAAAAAAAGCAAGGAACATGACAGTAACTAGTATAGTGGTTAAAAGCATATGTTATGGGTGGTTGCCGTGGCTCAGCAGGCAGAGCTCCGACCTGCCGTGCTGGAGGTCTGGAGTTCGATCCCTGGTGCCTCCTGCCCATATGCAAATTAATAAAAAAAAAAAAGCGTATGTTATATTAGACATCCAATGTTAAATCACATCCCCTCTTTCAAGCTGAATGACAATGGGCACAAATTTAATTTATTGACATAATGCTTATGTTATTATCCGTTTCATATCCATAGTTGTGTCTCCTCTTTGACACTTGTCAGTAATTTTTTTCTCCTTTTCGCTCTTTCTTTTTTGTTTTATTTATAATGTTTTCCTCTTTTTAAATATTTAACCATTTAGCACACAGAGAGATATCTTTCCAGAACCAATGAATATACAGCTTTCCCACCAATTCACTTTATCTTTTACCCAAAGAAATGTGGTTCTTGGCAACCTACATTTGTTTTCCTAATTGCACATACTAACAGATATTGCACCAGAGATTTTAAAAAAAACAAAACAAAATAAAAGAGTATTCCACGTGGAAATGAAAAGAGCTGCCTCTTTTTTTCTTGATCAATCTACACAAAGATTATCAATTTTCTTATTCATTACAAAGAACCACCTTTTGATTTTATTGCCTTTTCAACTATTTTTTCCATTTTCTTTCATTGATTTTTACCTTATTTTCATTCTTTTCCTTCCCCTTAGTTTGGATTTATTTGGTGTTCTATTTCTGGTTTCTGAGGGTAGAAATAAATTATTGGTTTTAGATCTTTCCTTTTTTCTAATATAAACATTTAATACAATATATTCATTGCAAAGCACTGAAACTACAATTATTAACATGTTGCATTTCCATTTTCATTCAGTTCACAATATTTTAAATTTTCCCATATTAACTTATAAGTGATTCAGAAGTATGTTACTTAACATTTAATACTTAGGACTTCTCCAAGTATTTATAGTCAAATAATTTAATTCTATTGTGGTCTGAAAACATAATCCGACAATATAAAACTTTTGAATTAATTGAGACTCAAATTGTATTCTTACTTTTTGTCTTTCTTGGTGAATATACCATGTGCACTTGAAAATAATGTCTATTCTATGATTTTTGGGTTGTTCTATAAATGTCAATTAGGCCAAGCTAGTTGATACTGTGGACTGTGTCTTCTATATCCTTGCTGTTTATTTTTGCTATCAATTACTAGAAAGTGTTTACATCTCCATCTCAAATTGTGATTTGTTTCTTCTAACTTCAGTTTCATCAATTCTTACATTATGAATTTTGAACCTGTTATTAAGTGTATAAATGTTTGAAATTATTATATATTTTTGAATAGTTAACCATTTATTTTCATGAAATTACTCTCCTTATTTATGATAATGTTGCATTTTTTCCCGATGTTAATATAGTTATCTGAATTTATTATGATTAATACTTGAGTCCTAAACTGTTTTTGTTCTTTTTATTTTAACCTACCTCTGTCGTTGAATTAAAATATGCTCTATCCAGTTGGAAAATGTCTACCTTTTAATCAGAACATTTATTTGAGGTACATTTACTATATGTATCATGTGGCTGGATTTTAATATATCATCTTGCTATTTGACTTTCATCTGCCTGATTTTCCTTTTTATCCACTCTTTTTTTTGTTTTATTTTGGATCAACTGAATGCATTTAATGTTCCTTTATGTCTCCACTATTTTCACATTAACCTCTCTCTCTGTTTTAAATTTTAGTGGTTGTTCTTGGGTTAATATTAAGCATTTTAATTCATATAATTCACCTTCAAATAATAACATACTTCTTCACATATAATATAAAATAATAGAACATTATTATGGTGATTTGTAGCTATGTACCCCAGAAAAACATGTTCTTAAACTTAACCCATTTCTATGAACCTTGTAAGTGGGACTTTTGACGAGGTTGCATCTGTTAAAATGTGGCCCAACTCAAATGAGGATGGGTCTTAATCTTA
>PVIY010010962.1:0-66980 GCA_004026745.1 Myrmecophaga tridactyla | reverse complement strand
GTGTGACCTGGGGCTTAAAAATGGCTGGACGACTTGCCCGGAGCTAGAGTTTGAGCCCAGCTGTCTCTCTGCTCGCCACCTGGCTCCATCATGGGCCCAGTCCCCGGGAGAAGCCCAGGCTGTACTAGTGGCCGCTGGAGCCAGTGTGGCCTTGTCTTGGTTATTGCTTCCCCAGCCCCAGGACTCCCTTCACCCCCTGGGGTCCTGCCTCACCCTAGACATGCTGGAGGGTGTCCAGGGGATGGTAGAATTAGATCCCCTCCTTGCTGGTCCCTAACCACGCCCACCTGGGGACACTTGGAGAATTTGCCTGGTCCAGTGGGCAGAGAATGGCCCTCTGGAGCAAGGGTGCTGGTCACCCGGAAGAGAGAAGCAGCTACTGAGGGTACGGCCCTGAGGCCCCGAGACAGCAGGACTCCAGACGCTGGGACCTGGGCTCCTGCCCTCTGTGGCGCCTCTGGGGCCTGGGGTGGGTCCCGGCCTGGTGGAGCAGTGGCTTCATCCCTCCTCACCCTGCTCTCAGCCGAGAGGCTGAGAAAGGAATTGATGCTCATTAACATGTGCTAATGAGTGTTAGCTGAACTCCCTTCCAAAGGGAGAGTGAAAGGGAAGGTGAGAATCAAAAGGAGGGCGCTAGGGAGAGGAGATGCCAGGAGGAGACCAAGGGGAGGGGGAAGCTGGTCCCTTCACGGGAGGGATGAGCCCTGGGTGAGCTGGAAAAGGGAATTCAGGGGAATTCAAAAACACCCCTTGGTTTTTTGCCTAGGGAGATGATTTTACAGTGACTTTCTTTCGGGAACAGATTGGGAGAGAAAAGGAGACAAATGGCCTATTGGGGAGGAGAAGGGAAAGGTGGGGAGGCAGCTGCCTCAGGCTTTGGTGATGCGCTGGTGGCAGGGAGAGTCCTGGCTCTCTTTTGCCCTGGTTTGGGGACACCTTCTCCCTGCCTCTAGGAGGCAACACTACTCAGTGGTTAGGATCAAGTCCTTTAGAATCAGGCCACTTGGGTTCTGGTCACAGAGAAAGCTGTGTGACCTTGAGTAAATTATGTGATTGTGCCTCAATCTTTTCTTCTGCAAAATGGGAACACTCTTAGCTTGTAGACTTGTTCTGAGGATTAAGTGAGATAGTGTGCTCTCTCATTTCATGCTCCTTTGGGCTTCCGATGGAGCCAGTGATCAGCTAAGAAATTCCTTGGCCAGTGCCCCTCCCCCACATTGCTAATGGCTCCTGGAGGGGCTGATTCCACAGAGAGGTCAAGGCTAAGACAGATGCTATCTCCAGAACGTAGGCTCTTAGCCACTGTACTCCACAGCCCCTGGAGGGGCCATGCCAGCCCCTTCCAGCTCTGACACTTGCCACTGGGCTTCTCTGACCCACCTCCTGTCCCTACCCCTGCCCCATCTATAGGCTATGAGAGCTCATCCCTGGCTCTTGAAAGACCAAAGCCAATATCCCCTTGTTGCTTTGGTTTTCTTGGTGAGGAAAAGGAAGTGGAATTCCTGCTTTCTACTTTGCAGAGCTGCCTGCTTGACTAGTATGCCCACAGATAACCACAGTGTCTTCCAAACTGTGCATTGGGAGAGTCCTGTACCATTTATTTTATTTTATCATCATTTTTTTTTTACATGGGCAGGCACCAGAAATTGAACCCAGGTCTCTGGCAGGTGAGAATTCTGCCAGTGAACCACTGTTGCATTGCCCTGTACCATTTATTTTAAATGCATGGTTGGAGTCTCTTTCTGGGCAGCCCATCCCTGGCTCTCCCAGGCACAGGCACACGGAGGTCTGAAGAGCTCAAGCAAATCTCTGTCCTTTTGTCCTCATGATGAGTTCTGCTGAAGCCATCCTGCTCTAGAATGGGCCAGCTGTGGGTTTGAAACCCACTAACTGGCTTACAAGGCCTTGGGCCAGATATTTAACCTCTTGAATCTTAGTAGAAAAGAGGTAATACTATTAATCTCAGTCAAAGGGTTAGTTAGCAAAAAGCCTGGCAGTGGTGTTTGATTAAAAGATAGCTATTGATATAAGATATTAGAGGATCTTTTCTTGCTGTTCTAAAATGGTGGCAAATCTTGTAAATCTTGCCCTCCAGGAGCCAGGCACCTGTCTGCCTGCCTCGCTGGGCCTGCCTGGCCTTCTAACCACTGCATGTTCTATAAAAAGACATGACATGGTAGGAGAGAGAGGGAGGAGCCTAGTCTTTGGTGTGTGTGTGTGTGCGTGCGTGTGTATGTATGTGTATATGTGTGTGCATCTGCGGCTCCTCAGAGGCCAGGTTTTGTTGGGGTCCCTCCAGAACTCCTCTCGAGGTCATGGGGGATGCCCCCGGTAAGGAGATGGTGGGGTGCCTACCTGCTCTTGGAGCCGGCTGGGGTGAGCAGAATTCTTGAATTTGGGGCCACATGTGACGATGGAACTGGCGCTTGGTTTTGCCTGAGAGCTGGCCGAAGGCTGAGGAAGCAGGCTTGTGCTGGCGAGGCTGGAAGAGGCTGTGCTGTCCTGTGTCCTGATGAAGATGGGGCAGTCCCACATCCTTCTGGAGCCCCTGGAGGGTGCTGTGGTTTCTGGGGAAGGGGCGTGGCCTTTACAGGTGGAGCAGGTGCCGGGTAACTGCTCACTGCTCCTCGCTGCTGGAGGATGCTAGTGTGGTGCTGAAACTGCGCCAAGGAAACCTCCACTTCACCATGCAGAGACTTCAAGCTCCCCAGAGACTAAGTAATGGTAACCAGAATCGGGTGGCCAGATAGGTAAGACGATCTTTTTCCCATTTCTTCTCCCATCAAAATGGGGTGGGAGGGAGCGTCTCGGAGCCAGCTCCACCCACACACTGACACCCCCGCCCCACGCAGCCCTGCACCCAAGGCCTTTGTCCGGTTGGCAGTGGAGTTTTACACTAGACCACACCAAGTTTAAATAACTGGATGTGAGAGGAGACACATGGACTCAGAGCAAGAAATCATTAAGAGATGGAAAGGGAGATTCAATGAGCAAATTTTGAAGCAGCGATGGTAAAAGCAAAACTCTTTTATGTTTATATCTCAGTTGCTCCTCTAGTTATTTTTAGATGCCCAAGGTTTTGCTACTCTTCCAGGACCACCCCCTCCCATGGTGAAGACGACAATGATGATGATCCTTTTAAATGCCTTTAAAGAGGGCTTTGATGTGTCTTATGTGATTTGGGCTGCACCACTAGCCCATCAGGTGTGCCGTGCAAGAATTGGACCCATTTAAAAGATGCGGAAACTGAGGCTCACAGCAATTAATGCCCAACCCAAGACCTGGGAGAGGCTGGACATCAAGAATGCTTTGGCTCCTCCAATTTCCTTTGTATATAGAGTCCTTGTGAACCAGGAACCAGGGCCCTGGGCAATAGGTATAAAGTGCTTCCCAGTCCTGGCCACCAGGACCCCAGGGCCCTCGCAGTGGTAAGGAATGATGCAGTACCCACTGTTCCCAGGACACGCACAGGTCAGCTGATTGCAGGCTTCTCCCTTTCCCAGAAGGGGTAAATTTTCCCACCCCCGCTCCCCCAGCTGCATCCTGAGAACTGTCATCCAACACCAAGGACTGAGGAGGAGACTTGCCACTTGCTCTTGTCCCAGGCATCCGCCCTGGCCCCAGAATTGCTCCCCCATGAAGCAAGCGAGGCCTGGTGACCGCGAGATGGTGAGATGCAAACTCACCATGATGACAAACAACCTTCCAGCCAGGACCTGCTGGGCACGCTAATTGGCAGAGCTCCTCAGAGCACCTGATGTTATTTTGGAAGGCATCAAAGAAAAAACCAGAAGGCTGACCCGGTTCCTCTCCTGCCTGCACATGTTTCCTCTGGATATTGCTTCTTTGGTCTTTATAATGGTCAGATCTGGCTACTGAGGGTGCTGGGGAGCTGGCCTTGCCTTGCAGAAAGGAGGATGAAAGAGATGCAGGAGCCTAGCAGTTTCTATGGAAACGGATTGAGGTGGGGGGAGGATAGAGAGTCCAGAGGTAGGAGCAGGACTTTTGAGTAACTAAGTCTGAAGATTGATAATCTGTGGACAAAATACTTCCCTCTGCAAAGGCTTTGGGTCACAGGGGATAGCAACAGGCAGTGGAATAACAGTAGCTGATGGCTGTGGGGTGACATCACACCCCCCTTCCTCCCAACAGGTAGGGACACCATGCCTTAAGGGCTCAGGTTCCTGAATCCCACGGGCCCTACTTAGCTCATGGTTCCACCTTTGATCGGCATTTCTACCACATACTATCTCTGCGACCCTGGGCAAGGAGCCTCTCCTCTCTGAGCTTTGATTTCCTCATTGATAAAAACAGGGATAATTCCAGTAACTCCTTCATGTGGCTTTTGTGAGCCCTAAGCGAGGTAATGCATGTGAAGTGTGACACAGGTCCTGGAACAGGATAAGCCCTCAGATGTTGCCATGAAACACGAGACTGAAGGCAAGTAGGGGAGAGTCTAATTCAATCAGTGCAGCCCATTTCTCTGGCCACAGAGATCGGTTCAGGGCTATGCGTGTGATGAATTCCACCCAACGAGAGAGATTATACCCCAGCATGTGAAGGAGCTACTGGAAAAGGCTCCCTGCTTTCCCGCAGACAGTCTGGTATGAGGCCGTGAGGTCTGGCATTGCACAACCATCCCAACACCCTGAGGGAAGAGTCAGAGATGGGCAACGGCACACAGGAGACAGGATGAAGTTGGCATTGCAAAAGGCAGAGCAGAGACTGCAGGAAATCGGGTCCGAGGTGATATCATTTGAACTGCTGGATCAAACTGAGCATGGAATACCTTTGTATTTTTTAGTTATATGAGTCCATGTATACCCATCAGTGCTGAAGCCCATTTAAGTTGAGTTGAGTTTTATTTGCAACCAAAAAGACCTAAGAGATAGTCCAAGAAGAGCGCCATTGGCCTCATGGGAGTTGTTAAGTGGGAGAACTTCAGAGACCAAAGCTTCTTTCTCCCTTTTTCTCTCAGGGCAGCAGGTCTGCTCTTATAAAGTCTAACGTCATCTGCTAGACTCCTCCATTTTCTTCTCTCCCTATCAGCAGGAATCCTTACAACCTTGCCTTTTCCTGACCTAGCATAAACTTCCCAGCCTCAGCTTGTCCTCAGGACTCCATAGCTTCCATTTCCCTCCCCACAGCCTTGGCCTCTCTGTTCTCTTATGTAAATTCCCAAGAGAGGAACCTGATTGGTTTAGTTCATCTTTTTATGTCAGGCCATTCACTCTGTAGGTTGCTGCCCAGCTGGGCATGGACACATAGGATCAGGCCCCCACCCCTTGGTCTAGTCAGCTGTGGCAAGGGCTGAGCCGAGTGGTGGGCAGAGCAGAGAGGGGCCCATTTCCCTTAGAGGGTTTGTAGACATAGCAACAGTAATGACTCTCTAGTACTGGTGAGCCTGCTCATAAGATGGAGAACCTGGGGATGGGGTGTCATCTAGAAGGGTTGGCAAACTTTTTCTACAAAGGGCCAAATAAGAAATATTTTTGGCTTTGCAGGCCATACAATGCCTGCCACAACTTCTCAACTCTGCCCTTGTACTGTGAAAGCAGCCACAGAGGATATATAAATGAATGAACATGTCTCCGTTTTGATAAACCTTTATTTATACAAAAGCACCTGGTGGGCCAGATTTTCCCTGTGGAAACCACTGATCTAGTAGGATGAATTCTAGGCTCTTTATAACCCCTCCAAGCCTCAGTTTCTTCTTCCATGAAATGCAGATGCTAATTGAACACATGAGGAAGGATTACTGGAATGATTAAATAAAAGGATGCACGTAAATTACTTGCCACAATGGTTGGCACAGAGTAGATAAATGTTGGCTGCTTTTCCTCTCTTTGTTTTTGAGCTGGGACTCTGGCTTCACCATCAGTTTGCTTCGTAAACCTTGGAAAGTCTTCTCGACTGAGCCAGAGGCTGATAACCCATCCCCATGGGATGAGACAAGGATCATTAAAGAAAGGGGGTGGGGAGTTAGAGAAAGACGAGGCTCAGGCTAGGAGGACGTAGGGAAACATAAGCTGCAAATGATTCCAAACTTGCAGGATGAGGCTGGGTTGGTCTCTGCTTGGGGACCTGGCAGGGCTCCCTGGGCCCGATTTGCAAACAAACCTGCTCCATTTCCTGCCGGAACAGGACTTTCTGGTGGCCAGAAATTTGAATCCTTTCAGCAAGGATGGGGAAAAGCTCCCTAGAGGGGCAGTGTCCCACTTGTAGGATTTTCCAGGCTGCAACAGGAACACTGGAATGAGGTGCTAAAAGATAACCGCTGCGTTTCATTCATTCATTCATTCACAATTTTATTTATTCATGCTGTCATAAAATATCTATTACTCAACTGCTTTGTTCTGGGCACTGTACTAATCCTTGGGAATTCAATGGTTGGCACAACAGAAATGGTTCCTACCCCCAAGAGTTTAAAGCCTAGTAGGGGAGATAGCCATTAATCAAACCACACAATAGAATATTTAAGTGCAAACTGGATGTACAACAGTGATCTGGCCTTACCTAGCCTTCCTGAGGTTTGGGGAGGACTTCCTGAGAGTGAATTAACCATGGGGAGGGAGGTGGTGAGCAAGCCAGTCATCCAAACCCCAGGTGCAAAGGCCCCTTGGTGGAAGGACTGTTACCCTGGTGTGACTGGACGGGTGTAGGGTTGAGCTGTGTCCTCCCAAGAGATATGTTGATGTCCTAACTCCTGGTACTTCAGAATGTGACCTTATTTGGAAATATGAGGCCCAACTGGAATAGGGCGGACCCTTAATCCAATACGGCTGGTCCTTGGAAGAGACACAGAGACAGAGACCCAAGGGAGAATGCAGAGATGGAGGCAGAGGCTGCAGTGATGCAGCTACAAGCCACAGAACACCAAGGATTGCCAGAAACCCCCAGGGCCTAGGAAAAGGCGAGGAAGGCTCTTTCTTAGAACCATTGCCAACACTTTGATTCTGGACTTCTAGCCTCCAGAACTGGGAGAGAGTCTTAAGCCACCCAGTTTGTGACCCTTTACTATGGCAACCTAGGAAACTAGTACCATGGGTAGGGGTGGGGATGTGCTGGTGATCCTGAAGAGGTAAGCAGGGCCAGAGCCTAGAGCTCTGGGGAACTGTCCAAGGGTTTTCATTAGGGAACACATGTGATCAGGATTGACTTTTTAAAGGATTCCCATGGTCTCTGTGTGGGGCTGACAGGAAAGAGGACTTAGTGGACACTAGGGGACCTGTCCAGTGGCTCCTCAGTTGTCCAGGGGACATGGTACCTTGGGCTTGGGAAGGGGCAGTGGGCATGCAGAGAATTGGTGAGGAATGATTTCAGCAGCAAATGGGACTTGGCGATGGATTGGATGTGGAAGGCTAGGGAGAGGGAGAAACCCTCATTGGTGTGGGGACTGGGAGGAGAGCAGTGACATCTGCTGGGATGAGGAATGCTGGAAGAGGACCAGATTTGGTAGGGGAGACCCTGAGTTTTGTTGGATGTGTTGTGTTTGAGTCATCTTTGAATCAGTCCAAGGGAAGACACAGGCCAAATAGCTGGATTTATAGAACAGAGCTAAGAAAAAGGCCTGGCTGGAGAGGCAAAACTGGAATCCTTGGGTGCTAAGCGAATCAAAACCATGGCTCTAAAAGATTGCCCTGGACTTGGCCTCCCTTACTTGGGCTGCCCTTCTCCCCTGTGCCTTCTGGAGCCATCCCTAATCCCCCATCCTGCTACTTCCAGGCCCAATAGCCATTTAGGGGAGAGGAATTGTTCTACCTTTGAAAGCATGCATGGTCTTTCTTCTTCAAGATCTGGGCCACTAGAAAAACCAAAAAAGAAAATTGCTCCTCTTAAGACCTGCTATTCAAAAAGTGGAACAGGTATCCTGAGCAGCAGAATCGGGTACCCTTTGTAAGTGCTGTTGAAGTCTCTAAAACTGCCCCGATGCACCTTTGAGCTCCACCAGGCTGGGACTGCATGTCCTCTCCCTGGGTGGGTAGACTTTTCTTCTGAGATAATTATTTCAAGAGAAGAGGGAAAACTATGTGCAGAGAGAACAAACCAGTTCCTGCTGATTGCAAGGAAGACATGGATTTCATGAAGTCCAGCCAGTCTCACATTGGAAAAACCACAGAACTATTTTTTTTAATGGATCTCATTGGGAACCAAAAATCTTGGTCTTAGCTATTCCTTCTTACTTGTCCGTGATAACTTCCTTCCTCCTCCTTCTCACTAGTTTAGACCTAACATCAAGGAACGTTCTCTTATAGCCCTAGGTCATAATCACAGCACTTCCAGTAGTTAGTGTGTGTACTAGATGCTTGTTGATGCTGATGACCCATCATCTGAACCTTCTTCCTGGGCTTGGGAAATTCTACGCCTTATGAGATTCTGCCTCTCATTAGAGAAACTAGAAATGCTGGGTTTTCTCTTTCAGCTTCCCTTGCTAAAATAGAGGCAGGCAGGAAAACAACCCTCCTCCCATCAAATGTCCTCATTCAAACTTTGATTTGGAGCTAGTGATGCTAAGGAAATTGGACTGCAAGGAATAGTCTGTGGTAGGAGCAGCAATGGCAGAATTCTTGGGGCTGCGGTGGCAATTGTGAGGCTGGCATCTAGATCTTAGTGGTGGCTATGGTAACAGTTTTCACTGATCATGATTGTATGAGTTTTAGTTTTATTGTTTAATGCTGTGTAACCCTGAGCCCAGCTTTTACCCTTCTGGAGATAATGGGAGTCACCTGATATCCTTTTAACAAATTTCTTCTCTGTTTAAGTCAGCCAGGTTAGTGTCTGCTGCTTTCAAGTAGGAACCCTGACTGATACAATGGGCCTCTAGCCAGCTCTTCCTTATATGCAGTCTTGTCTTATCTCTAGAAGTTTCATGAATATTGGCTTTATCTTCCCAAGAGGGTGATGTGCTATCTCTTCAAAGTAAAATATTGACAGGTTGAGCACATACGTTCTCTCCAGTTTGTCCATGGTAGACATCACTAATCGATCTCAGCATTTTCTCCCCTGGATCCTGGACCCAGCCTCAGAACTGTTTCCTATACAGAATCCCAGTCAGTCATTACCAATCAACTGGAGTCATTCATGAACTGGTTAAGTCCCCTGCCGGGTTAAGCAATGAGAATCTGAGAATCACTGTGAGCTGGTGTGGGAGAGTTTAGCAGTATCAATATATAAAAGTCCACATGACTTCAAATATTGCAGTGTTAATTTTAAGCAGATTCTCACATGAGGCAGGTGTGTCTTTATTAACTTGAGCAAGAAAATATACCCAGCAAAATACAAAGATAGGGCACTGTCTAAGGTGGGGACTATTGTCCTTTTTTGATGTGGTTGCAGAACTGAGATGGCATTTGGTGGCCAGGGGGTAAACCAGTATGAGAGGAGCAGGGTACCCACCTGTCCAGCTCATTTATTATCCACTCATGAGCCAGGCTGGTGGGGAGTGTGGGCTCTCCCAGGACCCAGGGCATGATAGGATCACCACCCTCTCTTCATCTTCACTGCCCCACCCCAGACCATGCCACATCGCCCTTCACCTACATGATAGCAAGTGCCCTCCTGATTGTGACATGAAAAATGCCTTTAGATACAAGGAACAGAAAGTTGGGCTGAAACAAAAAGGAGTTTTCTTTTTTCACTTGACAGAGAGTCTGGTGTTGACTTAGAAGGTCAACCATGTCAGTCCCCAACTCTCACGGCATTTCCTCTGTGTTTCACTGCCCTACTTCCATGCACACCGGCCACAGCAATATTCATCTCTTTTAGCAAGAAGCACGAGCAATCCCAGAAGCCTCTACTCTTGGGTCAGGTTCCCCAGAAGCATAGTCTAAGGTGGGGATTCTTGTGCAAGTGATTTATTGAGGGAGGGCTCTCAGAAGAAAATTGTAAGGGAGTGAGGGAAACAGGATGGGGCTGAAGAAGCCAATAATGGTGTGGGTTCAGTTGAAGTCTAGGCGCATTCTCATCCCACAGAGTTCTGGAGGACCAAAAAGATTTCCTGCCCAAAGGCAAGAGGGCTGGGCTAGTATATCCCACTCCTTCCTTCTTGCTACCACTCCATATCAGCCATTGGCCAGGGTCCACCCCCAGGTGTGGGGAGCAACTCCCTACCACCAATGGCAATGCCCTGGAAAAGGATACAGGTGTGATAAGTTAGCAGCCAACATCTGTGGTAGGTGGGGATTGGGTGGGGCTGCAACAGCAGCTGCCTCACTGCAGATAGGACCAGGTGTCTCTCAGCAGTCCAGGCAGGGAGACATAAGGCCAGGCACTCTGGAGCAGTGGCCAGTGGGGAGGACCCAGGTCACCTCCAAGTAGATCCCACTCTACCACCACTAGCTCTCTAGTAATTGCTCTGTCCGTCCCTCGCACTCAGACACCATCCTGGAGAGGGAGGCAAGGAGAAAAGTGGTACGACTGAGCATTCACCCAAGAGAAACCGACTCATCCAAAAGAGCCCAAGAGCCTATTGAAGCTAAATGGTTCCATTAAGTTTGGCAAGTTTAGAGCGTTTCCCCACTACGCACCCCCACTTTCCAGCAGGATGGTCACTTGAGGATTAGGCCAATTATGGGAAACAGAAACTATATTTTCCTTGCACATCTGAGTGAATTTGGGACCTGGCCATAGTTAGTCCTTGTCTTTCTCCCACACTAGCATAGAGTTTTGTCATCACTTTTTCCCGGCACCCAGTACAGTTTGTGACACATGCGCTCAGTGAATATTGTTGAATGAATGAGTGAAGGGCAAGGAGTGGAAGAGGATGTTTCTGCACATAGATTTAAGACCCTACAGGAGGCTCTAAAAATGACCACTTGCACTGATCTGGCCAATTCAACTCCTGGCAGTCAAGGGCCAGGCACCAAGCCCACTTGGGCTGTCCCCAGGAGGGCAGCTGCTGGCCCTGTTGGGGGCTGCAGCACCGTCTGGTGAGAGGGAGCTGCCTGGCTCTGGTCCTCTCCCCTCATTCATTAGCCCTCAGGCCTGGCCCATTGCTGCTTCCCTGGCCTGCCTTCCTGATGGCGTCAGTGGGAATCCCCACGTGGTAGGTGACAGGATGGGGTGCAGAGTGAGCAGGCCTGGGCCGGAAAGGGCCAAACTGGGGAGCTTCCTGGAGGCCTCAGCTCTGGCTGTGATTGCCGATGGCCTGACACAGAAGCCAGGAGCCTGGGCCAAGCCTAGCCCAGCCAGTGCTGGAGGGTGACAAAGGGATGGAGCTGGTCAGCAAAGGGAAGAGGGTATGATTTTCCAGGAGCTGCAGAGCCAGTTAGTGTTGTCTGGACCCACCGGGTCTCCTGTTCACAAAGGATATTGATGGTGCCCAGCCAAACTCCACTCTCACAGCGGCGCATCACGCCCCAACTCCAGAGGGCATTGGCTGCTAAGGCACCAGGCTGTGCCATTCTCCAAAGAAGTGCCATCTTGCTCAGAGATGCAGGACAGCCCATGGCCAGTGGCGTAGGTCCTGGCCTCTTGCCTCAAGGGGAAACAACTCCATGGTCTCCACATGCTCCTGAGCTCCAGATGGGATCAGGCTGGGGTGACACTTTGGCTGATCCTCCACCTTCACTTGGCTTCTTCCCTTGCCCCGCCCTTCCCCTCTCACCATGTTACAGGCTTCTCCTTGGAGCCCTCCATCCTTGCACAGGAACCCCGTCTCTGGCTCTGCCGTTAGATGCCCTCAGAATAAATCAGTTTCTCTCCACCTATTGGGGGGCCCAACTTTTCAGTCTAGGACCTGTTTTGGACAGTACCGTGCATTTCTCATGGGAGTGGGGTGGGCTCCAGCATCTCTGCACGGCAGTGGCATGCCAGCAAGGTGTCCCACCTCTACCATTTGTCAACTGCACGGACTGGGACAAAGACCTTCACTCCTCAGTCTCTCATGTGAAAAGTTGGATTGATAATATAATCTTGCAGGGTGGCAAGTGAGGTAGGGACAGGTGGTAGAGCCTTGTGGCAGAAAACAAAGCAAAACAGTCTTTACGAGTCAGATAGATCTGCCCCGATGGGATGCTTGGTATTGTTCCCTCCCCTGTCTCTATAAAATGGACATCATAATAGCGCCGAAGTCATGGGTTCCTAAGAGCGTCCAATGCATATAAAGATCTTAACCTAGAGCCCTGCCCACTTAGTAAGTACTAGCTTTGTAGAGTGCTTGGCACACAATGAGTACTCAATAAGAAGCAGGGCTGGTACTCTTAGTGGGAACGATATGTCTAAAGTTCAAGAGAGCCCCACAAGTGTGGCAGATGGGGAGGGGGCTGGCGAGGGGCAGGCAGATGGATCCCACCAGCTCGCCTCTCAGTCGGCTGGCGGGGACCCTGAGGCCACTGTTCCGCAGCAGCCTGCCACACGCCAGCCCATTTGTCACCCTGTCATTTCCACACTTGAGAGCCAGGGACAAAGCACACAGAACAAGGAGCTACTCTTTTTTTTTTTTCTTTTCTTTCTCTAGGCCTGGAGAAGGGGAGGCTAGGATGGTGAGCAGCAAAGAAAGATCAAGGGCACGTCCTTGCAGAGAGGACACTTTGACAAGATGGAAGGGACCCAATTTGGAGGGGTCAGCAACCTACAGCTCGAAGGCCAAATCCGGTTGCCTCCTGAGTTCGTATGACCCAAAAGACAAGAATGGTTTTTACGGTTGTAAATAGTTGGAAGGGAAAAAAGAATCAAGAGAAGAATAACATGTCATGATTAACTCATGGTCCATTATTAAAATATCCCCATTAGATTCAGAATGAAAGGAAGGTGACTGGTCTTAGGACTCATTCAATATTATACTGGAGGTCCTATATGTTCCAATAAGGCAAGATAATGAATTTGTAGTGATTGGAAAGGAAGAAATAGAGCTATGATAGGTGAAAATATTTTGAAATTATAACTTCAGCGCCCGCAATAAGGTTTAGTTGGAACCCGGCCGTGTCCATTCGTTCAAGTGTTGCCTGTAGTTGCTTGTGTGCCACAAGGGCAGAGCTGAAGGTTTGCAATGAAGATTTTGTACGTCCTGCAAAGCTAAAAGCGTCTACCATCTGGCTCGTTTCAGAAAGAGTTTCCAGCCCCTGATCCAGGACATCAGGCTGACCACGACTGGGCAGAAAGGAAATCTGTTTTTCCCCTGCTTATGCTTTCTTTCCCCAACATCCCATCTCTTTTCAGCAACCTTTCCCTTCCAATGCTTGGTGATTTCTTAGCACCTGGCTAATGCAGAGGAAAGAATCTGATTAATAAATTCACACCGAGGTGTTGGTGACTTAATGTATTACACCCTCCTTCTTCTCCCAGGAGGCTTGTCTAAAGGAATGAGTTTTTGAGCGGCAGAATTTTAGGAGCTGTGGATGTGTGCGTGTGTGCACACACGTGCGGGTGAGAGAAAGAAGGAGAGAGAGAAAAAGATTTGCAATCACAAAGGGTAGAAGCAGCAGAGCACTGGCTCAAGAAAATAGATAAATTGATTCTTTGGGGGATGAAGAGTATGAGCCCAAATTAGAGGGCTCCCAGAACCTCCAAGGACAGGTTAGAAAAGGTGGAGACATTTCCAATGTGCAAACTCTACACCTCTGTCGTCCAAGGCTCCTTTGATAACCAGATAGCGTGCACTTCGGAGAACATGGAATCTGCAAACAGCCAGGATGGTGGGGATGCCACTGCTCTCCCAGCGTGCTGCCCAGGGTGCTAAAGCCGGTGACGTGGCCCAGAGAACAGGCCCAGCTGGCGTGGTGCCTTTGCTGGCCTTGACCCTTGCTTTCCAGGCCTTCGGCATTCTGGGTACCAGCCACTTGCCCTTTCTGAGCAGCCCGCCTCTGCCCCCCTCTTCTCTCTGCTGCCTGGATCTGAAGGTCACTTACAGCGGGAGAAGCAGGGCCAGTTCTATAACAGAGAAGTTAGGATTTAAGGGATGAGGATTACTGAATTATTGTATAGATGTTCCTCTTTATTTTCTGGTGTGTTAGAGTAGACAGAGGGAAATACCTGAAATCTTTGCATTGTAATCCAGATGCCTTGATCTCTGATGATGATTGCATAGCCTTTATCTTATGTCCTTGTGATTGTAAGAACCTTCTGACTAGCCTTCACTTCTACTCATTTATCCAGTTTTTCGACTTTAGAGTTTGTGATCACTAAAGTCAGCCCCTAATGTTTATTAATGAAGGTCCTGGGTCAATAATTAATGTTTATTAATGAAGGTCCGGAACTAACCCACCCCAAGTCCAAAGTTATCTTGATAACCAAGTCTGGATCTGACCAAAGTGGGCCACCTGACAGGCGCAGTAGCTTCGACTATAAACTGTAAGTCACCTATACCTCAATATAATACTAAAAATCATGCCTGTCGTCATATTAAAGCCTCCATTTTTTTATATAGGTCTGTGGCTGAGCATGTAACCAATTTGTGCATGCTCAATAATTAGATCACCTCTAATTACATCATCCAGTGCCACTATGCTCATTATCCTAAAACCCTGCTCATCTTTTAATGCTATAAAACTAACAGAACTCCTGAAGTTTGGAGAGACAGATTTTTGTGCCTTGAGGATCTCCTGGTGTCTCAGGAATTGGCCTTTTGAGTGCTCGGGCAAAATAATTCACCACCTTTGTCTTTGACCGTGGCCTCAGCCATCCTTACTTGGGCTGTGATTAACTGGTGAGCTGTAACAGAATTTCATCTGGGCTCTCTGCCTCTGGTCTCGGCTCTCCTGGCTGCCCTCCCTACCCAAAGCAAGATGAGCATTCTGACTTGCCAGCCTAGCCTGGGAACACCTGTTCAAACCTTCGGTGGCTCGCTACTGTCTAGGTTAGACTCTCTGTGTGGGCCTCCTACCCTCCTGCCTCATCTCCTGCCACCACCCCTCATGGCTTTCACTCCAGCCATGCCGTGCTCCTCCTCGTTCCCAGAACAGCCCTCGTTGCCCCCCATTGCCAAACCTCACGCTCTGTCCCCTGCTGGAAGCTCTTTCCCCCAACCTGGCAGGTCCCACTTTTCCTCCAAGACTCTGTCCCCAGGGTCTCCTCCTCTGATCTTCCTGACCGGAGCATTGCCAACGGCTCTGTTGGAACTTCCTTCTTTCCATGCCTGGCTCCCCAGCAACCTGTTAGGCCACTCCTGGAAGACCAAGTCTGAGCTTCATTGACCCTTGAGGTTCGTTTTGGTGAGTGCTTGCTCGAGCTGTGGGGCCCAGCGTCTCACCTGCAGGACTCCAGTGAACGCGTTGCTATCAAGTGGGCGTCGTACACGTCCCACCCCCTGGCACTGCCCTGAGGTTTGAGCGGTGCCGTGTGTGGAAAGTGCTTAGCCCAATGCCCTGTGCACGCAAGAGCTGGATAACAGGGAGCCCTGACGAATAGCTGCGGGGAGGCTGCCGGAACAGCTGGGTCTGCGGAGCCCTCCTAAGGCTTCTCTCGGGCTCATCCCTTCTACCTTCTTCAGGGGCCTCTTCATCTGCACCCCTCTTCATCTGCAAGCGTAGAGAATCGGAAGCGCTCCCCACGGGTCCAGCTGGGGCGGGGACTTGGCCTGAAATTACACACTTACTTGGCCCTTTCCCTAGCCTCCCTTTCCCCCCAGGAAACACTTCCCTTATAAATCGCTTGCACCCAAGTCCTTGTCTCAGGGGCTGCCTCTGGGAGAGTCTGATGGGGGCTGGCAAACTCTTTCTCTAGAGAACCAGCGGGTAAACATCTTAGGCTTTTTGGGCCCTATGGGTTTTCTGTCACAGGTACTCGACTCTGGTGGAAGTGCAAGGGCAGGTGCAGACGACAGGTGAAGGGTTGCTCCTGGGGGTGGGGTGGGAGGGGTCTGTGTTCCAGGGGAGCTCTATTTACAGAAGCAGATGGTGGGCCAAGTTTAGTATGAGGACTGTGCTATACTTTCCCTGGAAGACGACAGCCCTGGGAGCTTGGTGTTCTGTTTCAGCCCCATGGTTACAAAAGAGGAAACTGAGGTTCAGAGAGGCTAAATAGCCAGCCCAGGGTGCCCACTACTGGGAGGCAAGCTGGAGTTGGGGGCTGGCCAACTGGCTCTGCAGCCCAACTGCCCGGGACAACAGGTAATGGCTCCAGGTGGGCGAAAAGGAAAGGGGGCACAGGTGAGGAATTCTGGATGGTTTCCTCTTCCTCCCCTCCATCTTCAGAAGGGAGAGTGACAAGTGTGTGCCTCGGTGAGAATGGGGGAGTGTATCTGCCTCTAAAGTTCTGGTGAGGGCCAGCGGATGATGAGTCTGTGCAGTTGCCATCCAGGTCACTCGATCGACCGTGGAGGACTCTGGGATTCTTTGTGAAATTTGCCTTCTGGAAGAATTTCAAAAATAGCACCAGGCCCTTTGAGAAGTCTCTCCAGCCCGTGTGCTGCCACAGACTGCACCCCTCTCCAGCTCCAAGCTGGGACTTCTCTGTCTAAAAGGGAGGTGACGCTGTCAGATAGGCACCCAATTTTGAGGCGTGGGCCAAAGAATCACAGCATTATAAGGGTCTCCAATGTGAGTGTGATTCAAACAGGGATGTGGTATAATTTCACCTCAGTTTTAGAACATTTTCATCGCCCCAGAATAAGCATGGAAAAGATGCTCAATATCACATTAGCCACATCAAATCTGCTATGATGGCTACAATAAAAAAGACAGATAGTAAGTCTTGAGGAGCATGGGGAAAAATTGGGGCCCTCATACGCTGCTGGTGGGAATGTAAAATTGTGTCTTTGCTTTGGAGAATAGCTTGCAGTGTCTCAAATGGTTCAACATAGAAGCACCACGTGACCCAGCAATTCTATTCCTAGGTGTGTACCTGAGAGAAATGAAAACCTATGTCCACATAAAAACTTGTACATGCACATTCATAGCAGCATTATTCATAATAGCCAAAAAGTGGACACAATCTAAATGTCCATCAACTGATAAATGGTTATAAACAAAAAGGGGTAAGTCCATACAGTGGAATATTATTCAGCCATGTAAAGGAATGAAGTCCTGATACATGCTGCAGCATGGATGAACCTTGAAAACGTGAGACATAATTTTGTAATGAATGACTTTTGCATCTGAAATACCGAGTATGGTGCCAAACCCTGGTTGGTGGGCAATGAATTCTTATTTATCACCTACTGGAACAGCTGACTGGGAAGTCAAAACGGTGGGTTCCAGGGGGTCTGAGAGGTGGTGACTTTCTGAGGAGACAGGAGGTAGGAGGTGGCACTGATGTCCTGTGTCTTGGGTGGACGTGGGTGGAGCCAGGTGGGTTGATGGGCAATGGTGAGTTATGACCACGGACCCCCTCCCTCTCCCCTTTCGGCTCCCTTCTCCTGGGAATACTGTCCCTTTTCCCTCAAATAGCCTCCTTGCAACCAGTTCCCTTCCTAGGCTGTTTGTCTTTAAATGAGAGCCTGGTGGTCGGCAGCCTGCATGACTCCAGGGATCTTCCTTATTCCTCGTTGGCTTTCCTCTTGAGCTGAGGAACTCTATGATACAGTCACATTGAACTACTCGCTGTGCCCTGAATGCTGTCTTCCACCTCTGGGCCTTTGCACGTGCTGCTCTCCTGCCTGGAGCATCTTTCCTTTTTCCAATTCTCTCCCCCATCCTGTCCCAGCCAACTTCTGTTCATCCTTCAAGTCTCAGGTTAGATTTCACCTGGTAAATAAATACCCCCTGTCTGGAATTTCCACAGCACCCACACTCTGGCCGTCCTCATAGTTTTTTTTTTTTTTTTCTTTTTATCAGAATGCATCCTAATTCTCTGTTCTCTTACTGGCTTCCCCAACTAAAATGCCCCGATGAACACAGGAACTCTGCGTTGCTTACTCTTTTATCCTTAGGCCTTTGCCTGGCAAAGAGACAGTGAATGGATTATTGTGGATTATATTGTTGGGTGAATGAACAAATGAATCCCTGATGATGAACTAGGCACTGCAGGTGTCAGCAGGGAAGGCCTGGGTGGGGCTCCTGCTCACTACCACGTGGAGAATTAGTGCCGAGACCTGGAGCCTAGGGTCTTGTCTCTCAGGCCGGACACTTTCCATGGCTTCTGGATGAAGTGTCCTTTCGTGTCTGGGAAGTGACAGCATCTGCTCAGCTCCCAGGCCCTCTTGGATTCAAATGCTTTCAGCTAGTTTCTATAAATGGAATCATTTTCCTCGGGCAGCAGCTGCCATGGTAACTGGCTGAATCTTAGAACCAGGGGACTGGGGACAGATCAGCAATCACACAACTTTTCAGAGATTCGTTTTGAACCATGCTGGTGTTCGGAAGCTCATTAAGGAGAACTGACACTGCCCAAGTGCCCCACGATGCCAGCATTCAGTGCTTTCCTGACTCTGGAAAGGGATCTTCAGGGGCTTTCATTGGGCATGTTTGTGATGTTGCCAGCTTGTTCTCTTGGCTACCAGGTTTTTCTGGGCTCAGATGAGGCAGGCTGAGACTTTCCATGGTACACCAAGGTGATAAGATCGGGGCAGGGGCAAAGTGAGGTGGGGAGAGGAAGGTCACACTTGCCTTTAAAGTTCTGTCCCAGCTGGACTTCCAATTAACCATCCAGGCTCGTGGACACTTCCTCTCCTTGGTGCTTTATTAAGTGGCAGGGCAGTGTTTTAAAAATATTTGCAGATATAATTTCCCTTCGGCATTTTATTCTCCCCATTTGGGCTGTATGGCTATATGATGAGCATTTCTGCAGCCTATGCAGCTGTGCACAGGTATACAACTGCTCAGGTTGTGTATTATGTAAGGCCACACAGGCTGTGTGCATGACACTCCCTGGAATTGGGTAACGGAGAGCCCTGAGAAGAGATGTAAGAACGAAGGGAAAAGGAGATGCTTCCGGGCCTTTACATTCACAGGCCTAGCCTTAGGAGAACAAAAGGGACTTGGAGTACAGATAAATGGATGATTTGTAGAAAGCAAGAACAAGGATTTTTCAACCCCAGGCTAAAGAAAGATTCCATGGACTCTCAGAGGGAAAAGTGACAAGTGCATAGAAGTTAGTGGCTCTTCGAGAAAGAGGGCCCAGCACTCTGCTCCCTGGGCCAAGTTGGGGTGGGGGCAAGGAGAACACGGCAGAAATCCTCAGGTTGGTTTATGGAATCCAAGAGTCGTTCACAGAAATATATCCCATTTCCCAGATAGATCTCCAGAAAAGAAAGGTCTGCATGGTAGATCTAAGCAGATAGAGCCTCTGAGGGCCCCACTGAGCTTCCTGCACCCCACCATGGGGTGGGGCAACAGACTGATTCCAGCATGGCGAGTCTGGCATCAGAACAGGCCAGGGACCTACGGGCCTTGGTCAGGATGGACCTTCACATAGCAGCCTTCTGTGTGAACCAACAATGAGGGGTGGGTGGGGTGATTGCCCAGCCCGAGGAGGCTAGAGTAGACAGGCGACAGCAAGTGCATGGAGAAGTGGAGCTGGAGACCTCCAACTGGCCAAGATTCAGTGTCTGTTCCCCTGGTGGGCTGAGAGGTCAGAACGGAGACCGAAGTGTAAAAGTGAAAAATAAGACAATGTTTCTCACCACCCTGAGTCTTGCATGCAAACTTTGTTCCTGCTATGACAGATTGCTTTGAGCTTGTCAAATAGAAGCTGGATTGGCTATCACTGGTTTACTGCTCGTGGTTATTCTCCAGAGCTGAGTATCAGAATCTCTTGGGGAGCTTTCTTAAACTTGCCTTGACTGTAGATTGCAGATTCAGAGAAACATCAGAATATCTCTCAGGTGCCGTGGGGATTCAAGCAAGGCTGACCTGTGTACACTATTGGATAGGACAGAGCCTGAAAATTAGTCTGTGAGCACTTTAACTGAATGTGCTGCATGCTCCTGGGAAAATTGCTTCCTCGCCCTTCTGAGTCTCTGTCCATAAAGATCCCCTCTCTCCTGGGGAGCAGCTGAGCACTCAGAAATTCTCAGAGGAAAAATCTTACAAGCAGCATGTAGCATTCCATGACTATTTTTTAAAGGGGGACTCTGTCATTTGGAATGTGGTCTTAGTATTAATAGCTAAAATAATAATAACCTACAACCAGTGACCTAGTGGGGAGGGAAGGAACAAGTAGAGCACCATAAGGCACCTTTTATAGAGATTTGACTCTGAAACAGGGTAAATGTTTCACATGATTATTAAAAATGTTAACCCCAAATTTAAAATAATCCCTAAACATTGAAAGAAGCATGAAACGTGCTCCTAATTGTCTATGGAGTTGGTGGCATAACTACACACCAGGATCAATTACTTCAGGTCCTAAGGACAAAAGAACTGGAAACAAATCTTAATTTTTAGTAAAAATTGGAGTAATATTGATATCATCCAAAATGATTCTACACCACATATTTAGTAAAGTGAAGCAGATACATAATGACATTATTAAGAAACAAGATCTTCAGCATAAGAGAACAGAGATGCAGATATGAAATTAAAGACTTCAAGTAAAAATTATGTAATTTAAAATTTGAATTGGAAATATTAGTATAAACTTCTAATGTTTCTTCTCTTAATACATGTCTGCATATCTTTCGTATTTCCTGTATCTTTGAACCAACAAAGACCTAGAAGCAATGACCAACTTCATAGCAATGAGAAGCCCAGCTCCCAGATTATAGTCTCTAAGTACCATTCCCCACTAAAAGGGGGAGCATTTCAACAAAATGCCATGTGGAGACCTTGTTTAGATTCTGATTTGAATAGAGCAACTGTAAGGTACATTTATGAAATGATCAGGAAGTTTTGAAGACTAATTTGGTGAAATGAAGGAGTTATAATCATTGTATCCTGGCTATGTTTTTAAAGGGAGACCTCATCTTTTAAAGCTACCTGCTAAAGTAGTCACAGGTGACAATCTGGATTTTGCCTCAACATAATCCAGTGGGAATGGGAGAAAACTGAGCGTGGGTAGAAAAGAAAAAAGACTGGATATGTGGTGGTCGTTGTTTAAGTTAGATAATAGTTACTGGGGCTCCTTAAACTATCCTCTGTACTTTTGTGTGACTTCGATATCTCTTCCCCACTGGTTGGCAGGGGCAGCTATTCCAAAGACTCAGCTGTAGGAAAAAGGCAAGAAGCTGAGCACTGAGGCATCTGGAATGTGTGAAGTATGGCCCTCTAGCTGGTTGTTTGTCTTGTCAATCACTCAGCAGAATTTATGAGGGGCAGCTGATAAAGAAGAACAGTCTCAGGGGCTCCTGGGATCACTGGATCCCAAGGCTGAAAGGGATAACCATGGTCATCTTGTCCACCCCCGGATAAGCCATGGCAAACCAAACCTACTGGGAATATTTCCCAGTTGTAAATAATTTGACCGTGTACCCTGCCTCAGTGCCTGGCACATTGTCGGTACTCAATGAATAAATGTTGAGTGAATGGATTCATGAAAACATTGCCTCCCTTACTAACAACTTTAGGTACAGGAAGTTCTGCAGGGAATTCTGAGAAGACACATTTAATCATCAGCTGCACAGGAGTAGAGAAAAGTACAAGCACAAGGGGACAGCACCGAGGTGTTCCCAGCACTCTCCCTCCGGAGTATTGACCTGCTACTCTGTCCTAGCCCATGCAGATAGGTTTCTAGGACACTGATGGCTATGGCACGATGGCCCAAACCATGAGCATCGTGGATCTAGATTCAGATCCCAGCACTGCCACCTATTGCTGTTTGACCAAAGGCAGATCGCTGTGATCCTCTTGAGATATGCTTTTCTCATCAGTACAACGGAGCAATAATTGCACCTAATTCTTGGGTTATTGACAGGATTTCTGGGGACGATGCATGTGGAAAGTGCTGGTGCCTAGTAAGGGGGTTGATAAATGGTAATAGTTGCTGTGACAATATCACAGCAATAAGTCTTTGAGTCACTCTGTCCTCTGCATCCCCAACACTTATCCAGCCAGATTCATAGGCCTTCAATAAAAACCTCACCCTTTCTCATTTCTCCAAGGGCAGGATTTTTCTAATAGTGACTTCTAGTGACAAAAAATTAAGGAAATAAATGGTTTCCCACCATAAATTCGCTTGGCTGGCTTAGCTTACCTGACATTTATCTCTGAAATGCTTCTCTCTCACCATCCTTGCCTGAGGCTCCTTAATCATAATGATTTATTATTCATGGATTGATTTATTATTTATGTGTACCTACTATCTTCTGGGTTTGGAGGATGCAGTGCTGGGTTAGAGAGACAATAAACAAAGAGTTAAATATTTGGGACACGAGGTGGTGATCGATACCCTTTAGTCAAAGACCACTGGAACACACCTCTAATTGGACAAAGTTGGGTTTGTTGGTTCTTGGCAGTGGAGGAGAATGTACACTGTGAGGAACCGTGGACTTCTCACTCAGACATTAGAAAGGACTTGTTATAGGAATTGGGATCGTGGTGGGTGATTGGAGGGAGGGTTCAAGGAAGTGAGGCTTTGCTCAGGGTTAGAAGCAGGGATGACTCTATGATTGAGTATGTAAATAATTCTTATCGAGAAAGTCAGAATGGAGTGAGGCTAAATGCATCCTAGCCAGAATATGGGGTGTTTGGTGATTATTGTGTTTTGGAAAATGTTCATGTTTTTGTCTGTCCTCAGACATGATTAAGGAGTGGTCTTGTTTTTGTCTTGATTTGTCACAATCACAAAATGTCTGTTCTGTGAAATTGTTTATGTTCAACCGAATACCACAGCCTAGCTGATAGCACCAGGCCTTTCTCCTTCTCATGGTGAGGAATGTTATGAAGAAAGCATAGAGGGGGTAAGTGGAGCCCATCGTGGAATGGGCTCTTCCTTTACAGGCATAGGCAGGGAAAACTTTGCTGAAGTGGCTGACATTTCACTAGCAACTTAAAGTATATGAAGGAGGGGGCTATGTGGCCATCTGGGGGAAGAGGGTTTCGGGCAGAGGGATTTTCAAGTGCAAAAGCCCTGAGATGGGCCATTTTCCCCATTATTTACTATTTTATATTGGTACGATACATTTGTCACAATTAATGGACCAGATTCTGTACATTTTTACTAGTTAACTAGTAAAGTTAGTTACTTTATTCAGATTTCCTTAGTTTTTATCTAATGTCCTTTCTCTGTTCCAGGATCCTCAGGCAGGATTTCCTGTTCCATTTAGTCATCAGGTCTCCTTAGGCTTCTCTTGGTTGTGATGGCTCCCAAGCTTCCCTTGACTTTGATAACTTTGACCATTTTGAGGCGTGCTGGTCCAATATTTCATAGAATATCTCTTCATTTTGGATTTGTCTGATTTCTTTACTCAAGATTAGGCTTGGGTTATGGATTTTTGGGGAGGAAGACCAGAGAGGTAAAGTGGCCTTCTTATCCTTGCACTGATGATGATGTTGATTGCCAAGCTGAGGTCGTGTTTGCTGGGTTTTTCCACAATAAAGTTACTCTTTCCCCCCTTCCATACTGTACTTTGAAAGGAAGTCACTGTGTCCAGCTCACACTTAAAGAGTGGGGAGTTTCCTCCTTCTCCTTAAGAGCAGAGTATCTATATAAATTATTTGGAATTCGTCTAATTGGGATATTTGTCCATACTCTCCCATTAATTTATTTAATGCCATTTATTTATATTGGCATGGACTCATGGATATTTGCTTTATACTTTGGCTTACAATCCAATATTACTTTTTATTTTGTTTTTTGCTCAAATTGTTCCAGCTGTGGCCATTGGGAGCTCTTTTATTTGGCTTCTGTGTCCTTTTTATATACCCCCATGAATGTGAGATTAAAAAAAAACACTTCCTTACTTTCTGGCATTACAAGATGTTCCAGGTCTGCCTTGTATATTTACTTCCCCGGTCCTAGGATCAGCCATTTCTCCAAAGAGCTTTGTATCCTTTTATTGGAGAATGGTATTAGAAGCTGCAACCTGCATGCCAAATGTACTTATTGCTACTAGAGTGTAGTTGCTTCCAGGACAGGAGTTCAATTTTGGCAATACTATATTTGAATCTCCCATTTGTCATCCAAGTAGAGATGTATACCAAAGTGGAAGTTCTTTATCAAATCTGGGGTTCAAGGAGGGGACTGAGCAGGAGATACATGTTTGAGAGTCATCATAAATAGAAATGAAAATGAAGTCCTAAGACTGGATGAAACTTCCTAATAAACAGAAAACATTTAACAATTGAGAGATGAGGAGTGAGCAAGGAAGCGAGATAGGAGGAGTAATGTCCCAGAAGACAAGTGAGGAAAGTGTTTCAGTAAAGATCAGGTGCATTAAGCTCTGATGATATGGTCAAGTGAAATAAGAATTGAAAATGGGTCAGTGAATTTAGCCATGGAGAGGTCACTGGTTATCCTAACCTGAGCTCATTAGGGAAATAGTAGAGCAAAAGCCTGACAGCCTAAAAAGAGAATGGGAAGAGAGGACCTGTAGACATTTGGTATAGATAATTTTTTTCTGAGGAAAAAATGGTCTTATTTTAAATTTGGGGGCATTTCCTCTTCTCTCTCCCTCCTTTCCTTGTCAGGAGAAAGAAACTTAATAACAGTGGAAGTGGTGTGGGCTGATAACGCTTTCTATGATTGAGCTTTGTAGCCAATGCTTCTCCAGCACCGCATTACCAAAGCAATGGTTTCTGATGACTTTGAGGCACTCCACGTGTTTCTTTTTTCCAATGAGGGGCACAAAATCTTTTCATCCATCTGCATCTGATATGTGTTATATGCTGGGGACACAATGGAATTTACATGTCTATAGTGCTTGCCTGCCCTCATGTCTCCTTCTTGAGCACCTTGGACAGAGGTGGTGAGAGTAGCCCTTAGCTGGCCTCTGATCTCAGGCAGATAAAATAAAGCAATCAAAGGGGTTGGGTGCAGACAATAAGGATAAGTGAGGACTGTGGTTAACTGGGTAGTACTAGTTTTATACTTAAATAGGACAGCCATGCCTCAGTTCCACTGACTGGAATTGGTCCTGAGGTCCATTATTGTCAGATCTTTGTATTTTGTCAAAAGAAGCTGGAAATAAACGTGTTTACATGAGAGCTCCCAATTTAAAAATTTGGGCCATGTGGTTCTAATAAATCCTTCCTTTCCGCTTGCCCCATCCCAACAATGAGGTCTGATCTAATTGCTGGGCTGTTGTTTGCAATTTTTGCTTTGTGGCAATCCAGTGGATTAGGTAAGAGTGGCAGTCCTATTTTACAAAGGAGAAAACAGGTATGATTTCACCCTTGTTCCTAACTGGTCTTTTTTTTTTTTTTTTTTTTAATAATTCAAGATTGGGACTTCATCCATGCAAGTATTATGCCTTAAACATGATTTCTCTGAAATATACCTTTCTGGCTAGTAAGAATACTGGAGTGTGCCTAGAGAATATGGGTGTCAACATGCATCTATCAAGGTGGGTGTTACTTTAATTTTTAAAGCCACCCTGTTTTTGAAAAAGACAGAAAGCAATGTATTATAGGAGAACTCTTTAGTCTTTTAGGGTTCACTTTGAAATGAATGACAGGAGCAGAAGGATGGGACAACACAACTCAGGCACTTAGAACTGGGACACAGACATTTTTTCATGTTTAGGTCACTGAATTGAATAAAGCCCAAAGCAAAACTGTCTAAAACGTGTAAACATCAACAGCTGCTCAGTGGACCATGTGCAAGGGACTCAGATCTCAATTTGCTATCGTAGCAAATTGAGATCTGAGTATTCCACTTTGTGGCTGCACTTGGGTATGCACTTCATAAGAAATATGTGAATGTTGTTAGCATTGTTGTTCCCCATTTGCTGGATGGAGAGATTATGGTAAAGAGAGAGGAAGGATGTTATATTTACAGGATCCAAGAAGAAGTCAAGCATCCTGTTTTGGTCATTTATTTAGTCTCTTTGCCTACCATGTTTAATCTTAAGTATCAGGTCTTCTTATGTTTCCATAATAATTCTGATCACATCTTTGCCCCACTCACATCCTTATTTACATAATTTTTGATAATTGACTCACATTTTTACTTAAATTAATTTTCTAAGGAAACCGTGTCTCACTACAATGAATCAAAAACCAATATCACTTGCCATAAATAGAGGTTTGATAATAAGTTATGTAACTATTACACTTTTGTAAATGTTTATCTGTGAATTACTTGTATTTATCTTGTATGCCAGCAGTGGAATTATTCCAAACTTTGGGTGCAATACATGTAATGGAGTAGGTGACTTAAATCCTTCCATGAGAAAGAATGGTATGTCTAGTTCTAGATTATATAGGTGAGAGGTTAGGTTCACTATTATCCTATATGCTCTTCTGGAAAGTTTTTTTTTTTAAACTTTTTTTATTGTATAATATAACATACATATAAAGCAAAGAATGAAAAAAGCAAGTTTTCAAAGCAACGGGTAGTTATAGGACAGATCCCAGAGTTTGTCATGGGCTACCATACCATCGTCTCAGATTTTTCCTTCTAGCTGTTCCATAACATAGGAGGCTAGAAGGAATAAATATTTTTTTATCGCCACAATCGACTTTTTTTTTCCTTTTTTTTTGTGAAAAATAACATATATACAAAAAAGCAATAAACTTCAAGGCACAGCACAACAATTAGTTGTAGAACAGATTTTGGAGTTTGGTATGGGTTACAATTCCACAATTTTAGGTTTTTATTTCTAGATGCTCTAAGATACTGGGTACTAAAAGAAATATCAATTTAATGATTCAGCATTCATATATGTTTGTTAAACCCTACCTTCTCTGTATAACTCCACCACCACCTTTGATCTTTCCATCTCTGTCTTTAGGGGTATTTGGGCTATGCCCATTCTAACTTTTTCATGTTGGAAGGGGCTGTCACTAATATGGGGTAGGGAGATGAAATTAGCTGATGCTCTCAGAGGCTGGGCCCTCTGCATTTCAGGACTTATCTGGTCGAGGGATCCATCTGGAGGTTGTAGGTTTCTAGAAAGTTACCCTAGTGCATGGAACCTCTGCAGAATCCTATATATTGCCCTAAGTTGTTCTTTAGGGTTGGCTGGAATGGTCCTGGTTGGGGTTTCACAAGTTATGATAGGTAGCAATGTCTAACTGAAACTTGCCAAAGAGCAACCTCCGAGTATCCTCTTGACTCTATTTGAACTCTCTCTGCCACTGATACTTTATTAGTTACACTTCTTTTCCCCTTTTTGGTCAGGATGGAATTGTTGATCCCACAGTGCCAGGGCCAGACTCATCCCTGGGAGTCATGTCCCACGTCGCCAGGGAGACTTTCACCCTTGGATGTCATGTCCTACGTAGTTGGGAGGGCAGTGATTTCACTTGCAGAGTTGGGCTTAGAGAGACTGAGGCCACATCTGAGCAACAACAGAGGTCCTCCAGAAGTAACTCTTGGGCATGCCTATAGGTAGGCTAAGCTTCTCTGCTACCTACATAACCTTCACAAGAGCAAGCCTCAAGATCAAGGGCCTAATATTTGACACAATATCCGAGGTTTCCCCAGTAGTAATGTTAAATAGTTCTGTAATTTTTCTCCTGTCCCTAAAAAGACTTTGCCAATATTTTTTGATTATCTGCTTAATATATTCTGGGCTTTATCTAGGCAATACATTAAGATATACAGGATTAAAGGCCCTCATTCTAATTCTGGGCTCCCTCTGTTTTGATTGTTCAAATGAGCTATCCAGACAGGTTGAGTTAGATTATGTGCTACAGAAAGTTTAGGTTCTAGACAACATAAACCTTTCTTCCTTTGGTCTCAAAGAGTATGTGTGGTTCTAAAATATAGACACTGTCTTCCTTACCCCTGTGTTCTGAATTACTTTAACCCCAACCTGTTTGGCTTCGTTCTTACCTCTAAATACCAGTTTATACATATATAAAACAGCCTGTCAAAATCGAGAAATAGTAATTACCACTCTGGACTAAATGTGTCTGCTCTAAGAGTTTATAATCTAGGCCATTGTTTTCTTGTAAGCATTTTCTAAAGGAGACCGTACAATAATTTGTTGTTTCATTTCTGGCTTATTTTGCCTCACCGAATGTCCCACAAGTTCATTTACATCGCTGCATTCTGGGAAGCTTTTAGTTCATTAATTCATTCATTGGCTTACCATTCATTAAATCCCTTCTCTGGGACTGTCAGAGTTAGTTCTCCATCCCTGTGATCCCTCTTAAGTGAGATTATTTCTGTGCCAGAGTGAATGCCAGAGTGTTTATCTTGATTTTTCGTCCGGTTTCTTTGGCTGCAAGCTGGGCTAATCATCAGTCAGAATATGACAGTCATATCACTGTTGATGGTTGGTGCCTATTAGGATCGCTTAGTGCATCTGCTTGGATGGGGTGATTGTTAAATATTTTTGGTATTACCCATAGTGACAGGCAACAGAGACTGACTCAAGCTAATTTAAGCTAAGGGGGATTTATTGGGAGAAACTAGGAGCTCACAACACTTTTTGGAGTCTGAAGTGCCAGGCTGGGCAAAACCAAGGCCAAACTGGAGGGCATTAGGTCAGTGATGCCCGACAGGAATGGCCCTCCCTCCCTCTGGCCACCAGGCTCAGCCTCTTTGGCGATTTGCTCAGGTGTAAAATTCCAGGGAGGGAGGGTCTGACTGCTGCTGGCTTTGGTTACATGGACACACGTTGAACAGGAAAAGGTGAGCTTTGGATTACTGTACTGCAAAGAGAAAAGATATTGTATCTCAAAAGGAAATAGGGCTGCTGTTAGAAAAGGGAAGTGGATGCTGGGTGGTCAAAAGCCAATAGATATTCAAATATCTTTCGGATCTGGAGGAAAGAAACTTAAGTCATTTGCTAATTAGTAGTATACGTGTGTGATGGGAAGAAGATGAGTTCCACAATAAACAATAAAATTGGAAAATGTTGGCAATAGTTACCTGTGCTGGTTGAAAGGATTTATGTGCCCTAGAAAAGCCATGTTTTAATCCTAATCAATCTTGTGAGAGCAATGGTTTCTTCTAATCCCTATTCAGTACTATAGGTTGGAAACTTGATTAGGTCATCTCCATGGAGATGTGACTCAGTCAGTTGTGGGTATTAAACTTGATTAGATGGAGATGTGTCTCCACCCGTTCTACGTGGGTCTTGATTAGTTTACTGGAATCCTATAAAAGAGGAGACATTTTGGAGAGAGTTCTCTTTTGAGAATGAGGAGAGAGCTGCAGAACCACGACAGAAGGATGAGAGAACACTGAGTCCTCCAGCCAGCAACCTTTGGAGATGAAGGAGCAAAACACCTCCCAGGGAGCTTCATGAAGCAAGAGGCCTGGAGAGAAAGCTAGCAGATGCTGCCATGTTTGCCATGTGCCTTCCCAGTTGAGAGAGAAATGCGGAGCTCATTCGGCCTCTCTTGAGTGAAGGTGACCTCTTGATGGTGCCTTTGTTTGGACATTCTTATAGACTTGCTTTAAGTTGGAGATTTTCACAGGCTTAGAAGTATAAACTTATTAAATTCCCCTTTTTGAAAGCCATTCGATTTCTGGTATATTGCATTCTGGCAGCTACAAAACTAGAACATTACTCTTCAATCACTTATGAGAAAAATGTCCTTTTCCCTCTCAATGATTTCCTATCTTCCTATTCCGTCATTGTACTAACAAAGCTGTTTGTGTTTAATGAGACAGATCATTGTACCTAGAGGGAAAATTTCTCACTTTGCCTCTATGTTCAACTCTGAAGATAACATAGATTAAATTGTGCTGGTTTGAAAGGATGTATGTCCCCTAGAAAAGCCATGTTTTAATCTACATCTCATTTCATAAAGTCAGAATAATCTCTATTCAATACTGTGTTTGAAACTGTAATCAGATCATCTCCCTGGAGATGTGATTTAATCAAGAGTGATAGTTAAACTGGATTAGATGATGACATGTCTCCACCCATTTGGGTGTGTCTTGATAAGTTTCTGAAGTCCTATAAAAGAGGAAACATTTTGGAGAATGAAGGAAATTTGGAGAGAACAGAGAATGCTGCAGCACCACGAAGCAGAGAGTCCATGAGCCAGTGACCTTTGTAGATGAAGAAGGAAAATGTCTCCCAGGGAGCTTTGTGAAATAGGAAGCCAGGAGAAGAAGCTAGGAGATGATGCTGTGTTTGCCATGTGCCCTTCCAGCTGAAAGAGGAACCCTGACTGTGTTCACCATGTGCCCTTCCACTTGAGAGAGAAACCCTGAACTTCATCGGCCTTCTTGAATCAAGGTATCTTTCTCTGGATGCCTTTGATTGGCCATCTCTGTAGACGTTGTAATTGGAACATTTTCTCGGCCTTAGAACTATAAACTAGCGGCTCATTAAATTCCCCTTTTAAAAAGCCATTCTGTTTCTGGTATATTGCATTCCGGCAGCTAGCAAACTAGAACATAAACAAAACAAAATCAGATGTGGGATTTAACGAACAGGTGGTTTGGTTCTTAGTCCCAGCATTTCCACTGAGTGAGTGGGAAGAGTTCTCTGATGAGTTGCTCCCTAAGAGCCTTTGCTGAGGTCTAAGGCCAAGACAAACCACCCAGTCTCTCTCCCAGGTTGATGATTACCCAGATTCATAGGCTAAGAGAGAAGACACTGTAACGGGCTCCCCCAATTTATAAGCAGCTCTACTGATGTTTGAAAATGAGCCAACACTTAGGCAGTACACCTTAACCTATCAATTTCATGGAGGAAAACAGTCCAGCTGATTATGTAACATCAAGTAGGTCAAACCCCCAATGTCTCACTGAGTTTTTTTACTTCTGATATCTGGGTTTTTAGCTTAAGCCTCCCAGAGATGTAGCTTTCTGGGCCATCAAGGCTACTTTATTTATTGCAGCTAGACAATGAGATATGGCATAAGTAACTTTAATCAGAAGGAGACACCAGTAGTCAGTCAAGCCAGCGATAGTTTAGGAATGGGTTGTGTAGATAATACACAAAATAATACACGGAAGTTTCATGAAATAATACCCTGACTCTGTATTTTTTTAGTCCCATTTTTCTATTTTAGTTTCATTTAAAAATGCTGGTTACAACCCTCTAGAACTGATTTCATACAGACCCATAGTTTTGAAACTATGGTCCAACTTCAAATCCAGTACCTTCTACACAGTTTGTGATTAGTGCAGCCGCCCACCAAATTGATATATAAGAAAAAGCATCATAAGGCTACTTGAGTTAGCTACTAGAGGATATACTTTTCAGCTCAGTTTCTTCTCTTTCCCACCCTGAAAAATATTTTCTGGCCACATTGCTGGCTGCATCAATGTTGAATTATGTGCAACTAAAACCCTCTCTCCTAGCAGCCAGCAAAGGATCTGAGCTCTTTGCATGTATCTCTTTAATCCTTATACTAGCCCATGAGGTAAGCACCATCCTTATCTCCACTTTTCAGATGAATAACTTGCTCAAAGTCATATGGTTAGCTAGTAGTGGGGTTGAAATTTAAATCTCCCTGACTCCAAAGTTCATAGTCTTCAAAAACAAACAAACAAACAAAAAACAACAAACTCTCTTAAGGTGTGTAGACATCATGGTGGGATGAAAAATTTAGATCACTTCCAGAGCATAGTATAAGCTTTGTGGGGAAGGTCTTAGTTTCCTGTCCAAATAGCAGTACCCACCCCGGGGCCCAGAGCTGCTGGCAGATTGTCATAGTACACAATTGCAGGTAATACTCAGTGCAGGTGACCAGGCAGCACTGCCAACTAAGCCTTTCTGACCGCCAGCAACACGTGCCTCTGAACCCAAGCACCTCACCATCTGGAAAAATGCCTCTTATGTTCTGAGAGATTGCTAAGTACAGCAAAACATACCTTCTACATGGCTCTCTATTGGCTTAGAGAAAATCCAACCAAAGAGAATGTTGCCAACTCAAGAGAGCAGGAAGAGAGCACACATGTTCAAAGAGCACCTCTTTTTGCACTCAACATCAATGCACTCTCTTTGTCCAAACAGAGGTTTTAATATGTCTTCGGAAAGGACCAATAATATACCAGTGCATCCTTTCCCAAGGTCACCTGAGCAGTGCAATATTTTATAATTCAGACATCTGACGTGAACCAGATGGCTCCGTTCTTCTTTCGTAATAACATGTTTACTTCTTCTCATCTTCCCTCTGACATTTATGGAGTACCTGGTCAGATGAACAAAGAAAAATAAGACAAGGCTCATCTGCTATTGATGCTGATGCAATCCCCTCCCTTTCAGAAGTGCCTCTTATGGGGCTTTGTGCATTGCCTGGGGCCTCAACTATCTCTTTCTGCTCCTCTCTTCTCCTTCTGCAAACTCCTCCCTACTTTCCCAAGGGATAAACACAAATTAATATGGGCGTTGGAGACCAGCACATGGTGAAATCAGGACTTTAAGTCAGTTTTTCCAGTGTAGAAATGATAGGCTTAGCTCTCCACAGTTGCTTAACTTCTAAAGTTAAAGTTAAACATGCTCCTTGGCACTCTCCAAATAGCATAGACTGAAAAGAGGGGGGCTTCAAATAGGATAAGAGTTGCCTGTCATGTACTTAAGTTGTGGGCTAATATTTTTTACCCTTTGTTCCCCATCAGTAAATATTGCTCTGCCCTCTCAACCTGCATTCTCTTATGTATTATACAGGATAATAATGTGTACTCCTTTTTGCCTTAGGATATTTTGTCTTCTCCTAGTTCTCATAGTTGATAAGTATTATTTACATCATTTTTGTGTTTGTCCAATCAATTGATACTTCCTAAAGGCAAATATTAATATCTCTTTTCATCATCCTTTGCACATGATGGGTGCTCAATGCATGTTTATTGAATAAAGTCATTTAAAAATGATGTGGACATGTATCCAAGGGACAGCCTTGGTGCCAATAGGTTGAATAAAGCCCAGACCCATCCAGAGATCTTGCATGGTTCTTGGGAGGCATATAAGATGGAAAGTGCTCAAGTGAAAATACTTATACAATGAGAACTCTGAGAGACTACACACATCTCTGGGTCAGGGATGAAGGTCACACCAGCTAGTTGTCTACCATCACCTTTTCTGTGGATTGTGGATCTTTTCATGTGAATTGTTATGGGAATATAGCAGAGGAAAAAAAGGGTTGTGAAATGTTACAGTGAGAGAAGATTTTGGGGGATGTTTGGACAAAAATGTATTGTTTTGAGTGACACGAAAAGTGCCTATAACCTTGTACTTATGATCTGTCAAACATCAATTATTAATTAATCATCTCTCCCAGAATTCCACAGTCCATACCTCTCTCTCTATTGGCTCCAGACCCCAAAGGTGCCTAGAATTTTAGACTTGGAAAGTATTTTTGATACCACCGAATCCAAATGCCTTGTTTTCCAAATGAGTCAATCTAATTAAATTCATTGATTTATTTATTCACTCAACATCTATTTATTGGATACCTACTAGATGCCAGGCACTGAGCTTGTGGTACCAGAAAGCTACAGTGGTAAAACAAGAGGAGTCTGCCTCCCTCTATTGTTTGCTCTTATATAGTTTACATTCTGGTGGGATGACACAGAGAGTAAACCAGCCAATAAATAAAATGAGCAAGATGGTTTCAGATTGTGTAAATACCGTGAAAACTATAAAGCAAGGTGATGTAACAGAGACTGGGAGAAGGCATGGGTGTGCTAATAGGTGAACATGGTCTCTCCAAGGAATGATATTTGAGTTGGGATCTAAATGACAAGAAGGAGTCAGCCTTGCAAAATTCAAGGTGAAGAATTTTCTGGCTGCTTGTCTTCTAAATGCCATAAGGTGGGAACAAGTTGTTATATCCAAGAAGAGAAAGAAGGCCAGTGTAATTGGATCACAGCAAGGAGGGGAATGGGAGGAGAGAGGTAAGATGGGAGAGCTGGGCAGGAGCCATATCATGTCGGGCTTTTTAGGTCATGGAAAGTGTTTTGGATTTCATGCTTTGTGCAATGAGAAACCACTGGAAAGCTTGAAGCAGGGAAGCATAGTGATTCGATATTTAGTTTTAAAGCACTACTCCAGCTGTTTATGGAAAATAGTCCCGGTGGAGAGGGAGGGGGTGATTTGGGTGAGGGAGAAGCAGAAAGTCCAGATAAGAGGCTGCTGCTATGATCCAGATGAGAAATTGCTTCTCATATAGTGAGTAATGGCAGAGTCAAGGGGTTAAAAAGTTAGCTCCTTCTCACAATGAAATGATTCGGGACAGCTGGAAAAATGGAAAAATAAAAGAGCGGCTACCATTTATTAAGTGCTTACTCTATGCCAGGTCCTGTGCTAAGTACTTCGTATACGTCACTTTATTCAGTCTTTGTCATAATGATATGAGGTGGATCCTATTACTCTTGTTCCTTTTTTATAGATGAGGAAACCGAAGCTTCAAGAGTTGAAGTGTATTGTCCAAAGTCATACAGCGAGTGACGGAGAGGCAAAGTGGGGTCTAAAACCCTGATTAGTCTAACTTTCTGTGCCAGCTTGAAAGGATTTATATACCCTAGAAAAACTATGTTTTAATCTTAATCAATCTTGTGGGAGGAACTAGGTTATCTCCATGGAGATGTGACTCAGTCAATTGTGGGTATTAATGTTGATTAGATGGAGATGTGTCTCCACCCATTCTACGTGAGTCTTGACTAGTTTACTGGGATCCTATAAAAGAGGAGACATTTTTGGAGAGAATGTTTTTGAGAATGACAAGAAAGCCACAGCACAGCCAAGCCCACGAGGCTGAGAGAACCACAGAGTCCACCAGCCAGCGACCTTTGGAGATGAGGGGAATGCCCTGGGGGAGTTTCGTGAAGCATGAGGCCTGGAGAGGAAGCTAGCAGACGATGCCTTGTTTGCCATGTGCCTTTCCAGATTAGAGAGAAACACTTGAACTTCATCGGCCTTCTTGAATCAAGGTATCTTTCCCTGGATGCTTAGATTGTACATTTCTATAGACTTGCTTTAATTAGGACATTTTCATGGCCTTAGAACTATAAACTTGTAACTTATTAAATTCTCCTTTTTAAAAAGCCATTCCATTTCTGGTATACTGCATTCTAGCAGGTAGCAGACTAGAACACTTTCAGAGTCTGTAAGCCACCAAGGTTGGTGTGGTTATTTGTAGTGAGGGCACAGTGGTTTTGCAGGCAGGTGTTACATTAGAAAGCCCATGTTCAAATCCCAGGTCTCTCGCTTACTAACTCTGTGACCTTGGGCAAGTGACTTCATTAACCTCTCAGTGTTCCCATTTCCTCTTCCATAAGTGGAGAATAATCAATCTCACCTCATAAGGTTATTGAGTTAGAACAGACCGGCACATATTCAGCAAATGCTAATTATCATTATTATTTAGTAACGCCATGTCTCTGCAAGCTGCATTTTAGACTACAATCCAAGTCTATCAGGCTCCCCTCTTAATCTTCTTTATAACTGGAAGGCTTAGGCCGGGGCAGAGGCTCGAGAGAGATTTGTTGGAAGTTATAATTTACTGAAGCCAGATGAGCACATCTCTCATTCTGATACCAAATGAGCTGGAAAGAAAGAACCCAAATGCTGCCTCCTTCTTGGCCAGAGTTGCCAGGGCAGGCGTATGTCCCTCTAGGGAAGTCTACTTTACCTAGAGGACAACTGAGCATCTGCGATAATTTCACTGATAGAGAAAATGCTGGAGCAAGGTAAGAAGTCTTCTTGAAGTGAAGCCACAAGTCACTGGGTGGGGGAGAGGGGAGTAGCTTAGCACGGTCCCCTGAATTAGTTTCCTAAGGCTGCTTTAAGAACGGGTGGGTTCAAACCACAGAAATTTCTTGTCTTACTGTTCTGGAGATGAAGTCTGAAGTTAACGGTGTTGGCAAGGCCATGCTGCTTCTGAAACCCTTGCCCCTCTGGCTTCTGGATTTTCTGGCAGTCCTTTGTGTCCCTTGGTTTGTAGATGCGTCGCTCCATCTTCAATGGCCTTCTTCCCTGTGCCGTGTTTCTTCTCCCGTTCTTATAAGGGCACCAGTCAGATTAAGCCCCCCTCCTTGCCCCCATACTCCAGTATGAGCTCATTTTTTATTTAATTAAAAAAATTTTTTTTAAAACATAACAACATACAAATATGAACATTTTTATCATATGATCATTCCATTCTTGGTATATAATCAAGAACTCATGGTATCATCACCATGATCATTTCTTAGAACATTTGCATCAATTCAGAAAAAGATATAAAAAGAAAAAAGAAAAAAACTCATATATACCATACCCCTTCCCCCTCCCTCTCATTCACTTTTAATATTGCCATCGACCCAATGTATTTTAGCCTTTGTTTCCCCTATTTTTCTCTATACCCCTTACCAGTCCGTTTTATTGATCACTAGCATTTCAATCTACTAAATTTATTTTAACATTTGTTCCCCCATTATTTATTTATTTTTAATCCATATGCTTTACTCATATGTTCATACAGTAGATAAAAGGAGCATCAGACACAAGGTTTTCACAATCACACAGTGACATTGTGAAAGCTATATTATTATACAATCATCTTCAAGAAACATGGCTACTGGAACACAGTACATTTTCAGGCACTTCCCTCCAGCCTCTCCAATATACCTTAACTAAAAAGGGGCTATCTATATAATTCGTACTAATAACCTCCAGGATAACCTACTGACTCTGTTTGAAATCTCTCAGCCATTGACACTCTATTTTGTCTCATTTCTCTCTTCCCTGTTTTGGTCGAGAAGGTTTTCTCAATCCCTTGATGCTGAGCCCCAGCGTATGAGCTCATTTTAATGTAACTAATTCCATCTGCAATGACTCTATTTCCAAGTAAGTTCCATTCACACGTACCAGGGGCTAAGCCATTGACCTATCTTTTGGGGGACACAATTCAACCCATAACATCCCTTCTCAGAAATAGAAGCAGAAAGCAAATCTTAAACGGCTTCCAGTTAACATTCCAAGGCTGGGGGTGGGGGTGGGGGTGGGGGAGGGCAAACATTATAGACCTAGAACGGAGACTTGAGAACCAAGGACTATCTGATGGGATTCCAGAACTTTTGCAACGTGGATGCAATTTTCGCTTTATCACTTGCCCCCCATTTCCCTATGGCGATTAGCAAAAATCCTGGAAAGAAATGTGGCCCATATAGAGTGCCTGAGGAAAAGGAAAAGGCACTTACTTACTCTGGATCCCCACGAAAAAAGAAAAGTGGGAGGGAGGCTGCTGAACTAGGCCTAATAAATGGCTTTGGGACTGGGTAGGGAGAAGGTCCTTGTAGGTTCCTTGGTACATGAGTCATCTAAGAGACGGCCAGCCCTCCAGCCTCTGGAACAAGTTCGTTCTGTTAGCGGTGGTTTGGAATCTTCGCTCTTACACACGACGGCCAGCAGGGGGCAGTGTGGCCAACGCAGTACTTGTGAGGGAGGGGCCGTCCGCTCCTCACGCAGGGTCTGGAGAAGAGTTTAGGGAACCTAAAACTGCGCCTTTCTGTACCAGTTCTCACTACACTGCTCCACGTTTCCTCTCTTCTCCAGGGTCCGAGTCTTCGCCCTTTCCTCATTTTGTCCTGTTCTGTCCCGCTTCCTCACACCGTCTATGTCACCTCCTATGCCTACACCTCACCTTTTATCTCTGTAAAGGATACTGCCCTCCTAGCCCCCCCCCCCCAAATGTGATATGAGAGGGACAGGGTCGAGTTAAACTCTTGCTGTTTGGCAGATGAAGAAACCGACACCTAGAGGGGTGGGAGATGGGTCTCGCGCCCCCACTCTTTCCTCCAGTTTCCTACAAGCACGTACCAAGACTACCTATAGGGCTGGAAAGCCAAAAGCCGAGGCCTATATCGTTGATCAGTGTAGGCGAGGCTGTTACACCAGGGCGCTGCACACGCCAGGAGAGGCGTTACAGCCAAAGTTTGCAAAGCAGTAAACCGAAAAGGGGTTGGTTGAGAGGCGTGGTTTCCCGGCACTGTCAATTTCAGGAGGTGCTTCATTGAGAGGATGAAAAGTCAAAGGGCTAAGCCCTTTGGGTACACACTTGGGGCCACGAGGGGATGGCTCTTTCTCTGGGCTTTAAAGGAAAAGAAGCCACCGGAGCTCCTGGCTCAGCGCCCCGTGGTTTGGACTGAGGGAGTGAAAGCTAAGACTATCCTTTGTGCACGAGGTGACATTTGTGGGGGATGCATGAATCGTGGGAGAGTGTTGTCCCCTCTGTGGTCATACAGAAGTGGAGTCAAAACCAGGCTGTGCCGCTCACTGGCTGAGGGACTGTCAGCAAGTCCCTTCGTGTCTTTAAACCTGTGTCCTCTACTCTAAGGAGAGAGTGTACTGGTGTCTGTCTCAGAGTGGTTGTGACAGAGCCTGGCACATGCTTTGCATTCAACCAGTGTGGCTGTTGGTATCAAAATAGGTGATTTTCTTGTTTCATAGCTGCTTCTTGTTTGGTTACACAGATACCCCAGTTAATGACTCCATGTCTGCACACCCTTTGCCACGAGAACTTATAGTTGTTGCCACTCGGACTCCAGGCTGGCCTTGTGACTTGCTTTGGCCAAGAGAATGTGGCTGAAGGGACAGCATGTTTGTTTGGAGCCTGGGCCTCGGGGGGGCCTTACTCTTTCCTGCTCCCTCCTGCTTGCTCTTGAAACCCACCCTGAACCATCTGGAAAAGCCTGCTGGAGGATGAGAGCCCCATGCTAGAGGATTGGATCCCAGCTGTCCTAGCTGAGGCCATTCTAGACCAGGCTACAGCCAGCCCCCCACTTTCCCCCCACCCCCTCACTCTAACATATGAGGGAGCCCAGCTAAGATCAGCAGAATCGCCTGCCTGGCCCACAGCTGAACCCAGCTACGGGAGTCAGTTCAGCCAAGACCAGAAGAGCTGCTCAGCTGACTCATACAGACCCAGGAGCAACACTAAACGCCACTTAGTTTTGGGAGGTTTTATTATGCGGCAATAGCTAACATACACTACTTAAAGTTTTACATAGGCTAATTGAAGGAGGGAGGAAAATGCTGGGTGAGGCTATTTGGAAAGTCACTAATATATTGCGTAAGGCAGTGTGATCTTTTTTGTAGTCTTGTGCGTAGCAATAGTGCAATAGTACATGGTGGTTAACAGTAAACCCTGGAATAAAACAGACCTGGCTCCAAATCCTCACCCCACTACTTACTGAATGTGCACTGTTTGGAAAATTCCTGAACCTTTCTATGCCTCAATTTCCTCTTCTGTAAAACAGGGCAAATAATAGTTGTCAGGAGGGCTGTTGAGAGGATAAAATGGGATAGTGTATGTAAAGTATTTAGTATGGTGCCTGGCACCTAGCGAGCGCTGAATAAATGTTAAGCATTCTTATTAATAATGACTAAATCTCCAAAGGACGTCTCAACACATAACCATGTGGCTGCTCTACGTGCAATTGGTAATCCAGGACAGGAGTTTGGAATCAATTTATCTAAAACTTTGAAGAAAAAAAAGAATTATATAAATATTTTCCTTCTTCCTTTAACTATAAAAATAACTTATACTGAACACCTTAACTCAAAATCTCTCCTAAGGCAAAATTCCTGATTCAGAGAAAATTTGGAGTGTGAGTTATGACTTCTAATTATGAATCTCTAACTACATGGCAGTGCCCCAAGGTAGACCTTACTTTCTTAGAGAGGCGGTGTGCATGCTATGCTGGATTGAGAGACAGGGGCATAAATCTCTCTATTGCAAATTGTAACAATTTATCTGATGTTCGGTTGAACAAGGAAGCAGAGCAATTATGCACAACATCTAAGGTGAAAAAAAAAGTACTCTGATTCTATAGCTCTCATGTAAAGGAGATCTAGGCAGGAAACCAGATTTAGGCTTAATGTTCAGGGCGAAACGTCCTGAAGCCTCCCCAGCTCTCAGGTTGTGCCCATTGATGTTTATTCTTAATGGACAAGGAAAATTGTAGGGGCGAGGGGCAGTCAGGGTGGGGAACTCTTCTTTTCCAGGGAGAAATGCTGTGTCATCTCCTTGCCTCTAAGCAGAATTAGGCCGTGTGAACATGCCCTGATTATGTTGACTCTCTGTCGATTTAATAATAATTTTAAAAAACAACAACATTAAAACAACTTGACCCTTTCCCCACATGCTGGCTCTTGGCCTTTTGGGTTTTGTTTTAGCCCTATCGTTGCGCTGTCTGATACCAGCTACATATCTGTGGATACTCATAAAACTCTGCATGTAAACTCAAGTGTTCACAGTCCCTGAAGCCCAGCAATTTAGTTCCCTGGACCCAGATTACAAATCCTATTGTAGAGGAAGTGGCAAATTTCCCAAATCCCAGGACGCGGTTGGTGGGTCTTTCTAGCCCTTTCTCACGGAAACCAGATGTAGGCTTTTCATCCCTGAGGGTCATTTGCATGTGTTCTTCTGAGGACTGTAGTGAAAGAAGCTGCAAAGTCTTTGACGTTATCACAAAAGACCCATCTGGCAGTGATCACGACTCCCCAGCGGGCTACAGAGGAAACCTGCGATCGCACCAGGGTTTGTGTGCGGGGCTGATGAGTGCTCCCGCACCTGCTCATCTCAACGTCTCTAGGTTGGACCTTTTCCCAGCATAACTCCCTAACATTGCGGGCAGCAGTGCACCTTGGTGGCAAACGTAGCTGGTAGGCATCCAACATCCAGCATCCAGCAGGGGGCTGCCCCAGTTGTGGTGGTGAGTGCCCCTTTGGAGTGGTTGTCAAATATTATAAAGTTAACAGACTGTTCATAATATTATGGTTTCAAGTGATGGAAACATACTTGGGTTAGCATAAGACTTTATTGCAAGGCTGCAAGGATACCTCTCCAGGGGAGGAACCATATTCTGTCTCTCTGCCTCTCTCTTCCTCTCTCCCACTTTCACACATCGACTTTTCACTATGTGCCGGCTTTCTTCTCTCTTTTGCTCACATCTGGATTTCTCTATTTACTTTTGAACACAGCAGAAAAACAGCTGTCCCATAGCTCCCTGTTATGATCATCTCCTTTCAAGCCTCTAGTAGAAACCGTCCAGGGTCTCTGGATTGCAGTTTGGAATTCCTGGGGAGAGAATCTAACTGGCCTGGTTTGGGTCAGGTGTCTCGCTCTGGTCCAGATGCTATGGCTAAGGAGTCATAGCCACATGGTTCAAGCATACATTTGGCCTGCCCCTCAGAGTGCTGGGGTGTGGGGAGGTTGAAGTGACTCCTAATGATTCCAACCTCCTGGTGTATTCACAGGCTTGCACAGTCCCCTCCTCTTGAGTAAGGGCTAGAGGTAGTGCTTGCTTCTGATGAGTAGAATATGGCAAAAAATGATGTCATGGCATTCCCAGATTTAGGTTACAAAAGACTGAGAGGTTCTTGCTGGAACTCTTTCTCCCTGGTTTTCTTGCTCACTTGTCTTGAAAAAGCATGCTGCCATGCTGTGCCCTAAGGAGAATTCCATGCGGGCAGGAAATTAGGGTGGCTTCTGGCCAACTGCCAGCAAGGAACGGACTCCTGCCAACAATTTCAGGACTGAGCTTGAAGTGGCTCTTTCCCCAGATGGGCCTTGAGGTGGTTGCACACTGGCCATCACCTTGAGTTTTACCTTGTCAGGGACCTTGAGGCAGAGATACCCTGCTAAACTGTGCCTGAGTTCCTGACCCAGAAAAACTCTGAGATAAATGTTTTTAAGCCACTGAATTTTCCCACACCATTCCAGAAGTCCTGTCCTTAAGCCACTAAATTTTGGGATAATTTGTTATGCACAATAGTTGCCTAAGACAGGACTTTATGATTGAACAGGCTCTGGGGTCAGATGACCTACGCCTTGTCCTTACTTCACTATGTATTAGCTGTGCAAACTTGTGCGAATTATTGAAACTATTCATGTCATATTGTCCTCCTCTGTAAAATAGAGATTATAGTAATTACAAAGTTGTTGTTAGGACTAATTGAGGTAATGCAATCCCAGTACCTGCACTTAGCACTCAACAAAGTTTAGCTGCTGTTACTAAGCTTTCAAAGCTTGCTAAACCTTTGCTTTATTGCTTTATCAAATGCCTGGGCTTCTTCTTCAGAGAAATCTGAAGAATTCTATGCCCCTTATAGAAATGATATAGAGATGAATATAAGATATCCAAAAAATCCTTTTGAAGCAATTGGCTATTTAACTTCAGAGAACCATGTTTGCTTTACTTATCTTGGTTATATGGTAAAGAACAATTTTGTATCATGGAAAGGTCAAAGGAAAACAGAATTAATGCTCCCAGATTCAAAATACCAAAAATTATTTTGAATGGATAGGGTAGAATTTGTTTTTGAAGTCTCCATGGCACAAAAGCATCGAACAACCTTTTGCAGCCAATTATTTTGTATGTGGAAATGCCAAGGTGCCGTGCAGGTGGCAATCCATCACTGAGACAGAGCCTGAACACGAGGAGTATGGAGATAATCATTGGCGTTTAAAAGGTTTCTGCCTTCTGAGAACACAGCCCGTGGTGTCAGAGTTTTGATGAGACATGCTCATTAAGTCTAAGCTCAAATGCTCAGTTACTGTGTTTTCATTTATCCTTGGGGATATTAGCTTTTCTCCCACTGGGGGCTACGGACCCATGTGCAGTAGCGGGAGATATCCAAGTTAAGATCTTCCACCCTGCCACACCTACTCTTTTCCACTGCTGCATCCCAAGGCTGAAGACCAGACTTTCTACCATCCTCCTTCTGCCGTCAGCCTCCTTCTGCCGTCAGCCTCCTTCTGCCGTCATTGTGTTCGCATTTCAGGCTCAGCCTGCATGCCCCTCTTCTCCACTCATTCACATTGCCAAGCTTTGTCCTTCCTGAACCTGGCTGCTGAGAGGGGGGCAACTTCTTGAGTGTCCCCTGCTTTTGTCGTCTGAAACTCAAGCACAGCAGAAGCCCTTTCTGTGTTAAGGGTGATGCTGCTCCTTGCTGAGCAGACAAAGGGCGAGTAAATGGGAAGTGTGGTGGCCAGATATTCCTCATAAAAAATACCATAGCTCCTTGGCTGGGGCCTGCCACTGCCACGAGGCTGGAATCTGCTGGGGTCACTACATTTTATCTCTGTCCACTTCCCATCCCTGTGTCTGTGGATGCGAGGGTCAAATCGCCAGTGACCACAATGTAAAAAGTTAATAATCTTTTTTTTTTTTTGCCTCCTAAATCACTCTCCCCCAATACTCAATGAAATAATCCAGTTAAAAAAAAATCAAACAAAGAAAAAGCTTGTCTTTGTCATATAAATGCAAAATGTCCAACAAAAAAGAAACAAGATCTTGGTGTGACTTAGTACAGCTTCTACAGAACTTATACTTCACAGAATTGATAAAGGGAGAAACTGAAAGTCATCGGTGCCCAGAAGGGAAAGGAAATGTCGCCGTGTGACAGAAAAGCTGAGGACCCAGGGATCACTGGCAGCCAGCAACAGAATGCACAGACCTTGGGGAGGAAGACTTGCCTTACTGGTGCTCGATTTTGAACTTCCTCTCATTTCAAAACCATGAGCCTATCCGTTCCCATTGTCTAAGCAAACAAATCAAAACACAGCAAACAAAAAGATGTGTTAAAAGGGAAGGAAGTGTTAAATAAAATAAAATGACCACCCATATCGAGTGTTGTCAGGAGCAACCTCCTTTCTGAAAAATGATGACAGGGACGTTCCAGAAGACAAAACACTTGATCTCAGGAATGGGACACCCAAGAAGATAGGATGTTCCCAATAAAATTGAAGCTTAGACAGCAATAAGCCACTTTCAGACCAGTAGAGACAACCTATTAGAAATGGATAAGTTTATCATATTGACCAATGTACCTCTGTTCTCTGTTGTGGAAGACCGTCTCTTCTAGTTTGCTAGCTGCCTGAATGCAATACACCAGAGATGGATTGGCTTTCAATAAAAGGGGATTTATTTAGTTAACATATAGTTCTTCAGCAGAAAGGCAGCTAAGTTTTGACTGAGGTTCTTTCTTACGTGGGAAGGCACAAGCTGATCTCTATTGGCCTTCTCACCAGGCCTCTGGATTCCAACATCTTTCCCCGGGGTGATTCCTTTCTGCATCTCCAAAGGCCTGGACTGAGCTGCGAGTGCCGAGATGAGGTATGCCGACCTGCTTGGGCTGTGCTATGTTGCGCTCTCTCATTTAAGCACCAGCCAATTAAATCAAACATCACTCATTGCAGCAGGCACACCTCTGAGCCGACTGCAGATGTAATGAGCAACAGATGAGGGTCACATACCATTGGCTCATGTCCACAGCAACAGAACTAGGTGCTTTCACCTGGCCAAGTTGACAACTGAATTTAACTACCACACCATCCTATGTAGTAGGAAACTTAAATGTCAACCAATCATTGTAGCCTCCCACTTGGAAATCCTCTAAGAGCTTTTATACATGGCCACAACCAGATGGCTATTGAGACTCTCACTCTGACTTCTCTGGTTTGAGGACTCCATATTTGAGCAATTTCTCTTTCAGTATATGTGCAGCTTTGATTATATTGGTAGTTTCATTTCTGTTGACAGAAGTGAGTCACAAAACTATAAGAATTGTCACCAACACAAGATAGAAGCTGGATAGAAGTTGACAAAGTTGTGAGTAGGGAACCTAAAGAAAAGTCAAGGAAATTTTTTAAAGAGTAGAGGCCCCTACCTATGAGTATAGCATCACAGCTGAGCTAGGAAAAGGCCCCAGGTGTTATCAATTGCCAGAATTCCAGGCTGAATCTAGGGACTGACTGGTAGCCTGAGGATATTCCCAAGGGAAGGGTGGGGTTACTCCAACCCTGAGTCTATCAAAATCTTAGAAGAGAGGTAGGCCCACTCTTAAATAAAAGACTGAATGTAGTTTGTGGAGCTCTTCCCAACTCTTCAAACTATAGGAAAGTGGGCATAATGTATTCCCCAGGCCTCAAAATGTACCTGGAAAGGAAAAAGAGTCCCAGATAAGGTGAGGAAAGTGTCAATAAGATTTTTTTGGGGGGAGGTTCAGTTCAGTTTTGGGAACTGAACCAGGGTCTCCTGCATGGAAGGTGAGTATTCTACCACTGAACCACCCATGCACCCAGAACGAACCACCTATGCACCATAAGATCTTATCTTCTTTCTATCAGAGAAAAAAGAAGTACTGGGCAGTACTGTCCACTTGAAGCATAAGCAAGATGAAAAGAAGTCACATGGTGACTAAGCAAGTATTCCTTAGGAGGATAAATTGAAAGAGAAGAATGAAATGAGAATAGTAGGCATAAAACAGAGGCCTACAAAAAAAAAAAAAAAAAAAAAAAAAAAAAAAAAAAAAAAAAAAAAAAAAAAAAAAAAAAAAAAAAAGAAAAAAAAAAAGATAATCCAAGGAACTGCAAAAGAAAAAATCCCTGAAATTGCTTTGAGCTATAGAGGAAATTAAAAAGAACATGAATTCAGTAAGACAAGACCGAAAAAAGAAGCCTCCTCAGTGATGAAGTTCAACCAACCTAAAGATGAATGGAGAAGTCAAGGAAAAAAGGATTAATGTAATACTCATTTCTAGGTGATCATGGAACAAGTTCTACAAATTTATGAGGGAAAATAAAGTATTAATGTCCTTTGAGGGCAAAGGCAACAGAAGGCATTTTTAACCTTGCCTAAACTTGGTATCTGTGCATCCTCTTGAAAACAAATTCTTGACACTGTGGTAAAAAGATATAAAAGGAGAAATCATAGTAATACAGCTCAAAATGAAGTCTTCATATAACACCAAGGTTTTGACCTCTATAACTGGGAAGATGAGTGGGGAAATTGTGGGTGGATGAGGTGTTCGGGACTGGAATTTGATTTTAGTTCAATGTGAGATGTCTATTAGGCTTCCAAGTGGAGATATTGAATAGGCAGCTGGATATAAGAGGATGGAGGCTGGAAGAGGGTATGGAATGGAAATATACATTTGAGAGTCATAGACATACAAATGGTGTTTAAGACTTGAGATTGGATAAAATGGTTCAGGGTGTGAGTATAGAAAAGAGGGCCAAGGATGAGCTCTGTTGCACTCTAATATTAAGAAACCAGGGACAAAAGAAGGAAACAGCAAAGAATGAGGTGGAAAGCCAGTGAGGAGGGAATAAAACCACACCCCTTGGAAAGTAAAGCGAAGAAAGAGTATCAAGGAGAAGTAAGTTATCAATTGTGTCAAATATGGATGAAAGATGAGTTCTGAGACTTGTCTACTACATTTAGCAGTACAGAAGTCATGGACGATATTAACAAGAGCCATTTCAGTGGAGCTGTGTAGTTGAAAGCCTGATTGGAGGGGATTTAAGAGAGAAGGTTGGATTGGAATTGGAACAGCAAATATAGACAAATTTTCAACAAGTTTTTGCTGCAAGTGGAGCAAAAAAAATGGGGTGGTAGCTGACTTAGGTGGTGGGGTCAAGATAAGAAATCTTTTTTTTTTTTTTAAGATGGGTGAATTCACAACTTATCTGTGTGCCAGTGACCACAATTCAGTAGTAAGTGAAAAGTTAATAGATTGGAAGAGAGGAAAAAAAGGCTGGAGGTAAGTCCTTGAATGGATGAGAGGAGATAGGGTCAAGTTCACTAGTGGAGGGATTGGCTTTTGACTGGACCATGTGGGAACAGGCCAGAGGCAGAGTATATGGGGGCAGGAAGGTAGGTGCAGTGGCAGGAATCGGTGGAAGTTCTCATTTAAGTGCTTCTCTTTGTACAGTGAAGTAGGAAGAAAGGGGGAGAAATGTTAGAATTTGAAGAAGTATGAAATAGTTTCAATAGAAAAAACAGGAAAGTGAATGGATCAGGGAAGTTCCATGTGGTTGCCTGACAGCATTAGAGAATATAAAGTGCCATGCAAACTTTAGGGCTGGTTTTTAATTTTTTTAGACTTCAGTTAACCAAGATCATTCTTCTTTCTTTCCAGAAAACATAGTATGGAAAATCTGGCTATTGTACATCTTTGAAGCCCTACCAATTAATTAAACCTCTGTCCTGCCCTGAAATAATCCCATGTGGGTTTCTTCTCCAAAGAAATCTGTAGAATGAATTAGGGTTTTAAGGCATTTACTCTTTAGTGATCTGTAGTTCAGGTTTTCTGATGCTTTTCAGTTCCATTCAACTAATGTTGAGTTTCTTCTAAGTTCCAGGCACCATTCCAGATATTAGAGATTCATTTGTGAATAAGTCAGAGCTGCCTCTCAGGGTTAGAGTCTGATGGTGAAAAACAGATGACAGGGGATGATAAAGGGGTTTTAGTGTATTGTAGAAAAACATTAAGATGCTCTTAGTCCAATCTTGGGCATATATGTGTGTGAGTGCATGTTTTGGGGAGAGATTGATTAGAGAAAATTAGATTTGAAAACAGAATAGGTAGATAGACAAGGAAAGGAATGGAAACCAAAGAGTTCTGGGCTAAGGGATAGAATATGGTCAAAAGGTGAGAAAGAGCATGAGCTGGAATGTGTAACGAGATAGAATGTATTGAAGTGTAACATGTTAATTTGGATGTGGGACAGAATGTGAAGGGAAATGGAGACAATGAAGGGAGCTGAGGAGATGAGAATAGAAAAGTCAGTGCTAGATCATGAACTATACCCATGTTAAAGAATTTGGACTTCATCCCAAAGGCTCAGAGGACCAACTAATGGGTTTTAATCAGGGAAAGAGTGCCAAGATCAGATTTACTCTTTGCAGAAATCTCTATGCCTATGGTAGAAGAAGAGATTAACCTAGAGGTTAGTCAGTTATGGCCAATAGAATGAGCAGAAATAAATCCAAGAGGCATTATGAAATGGGTTGAACTTTTTGGTTGACTGAATGTGGGAAGCAATTACATTTTTTGGGATGCTATATTGCTAAATTGCTTAGGTATACAGTAAGATTGGGGATCACCAATAGGGTTCACCTTAGGAGCCGACTCTGATTGATGGTGGCTGCCCAGGGTGCTCTAATGGGACAGATACTTAAGTCACACCTGAACTCAGCCTGGAGGGCAATGATTAGCTAAAAAGGTGTGTCAAGGGCTGATGGTGGAATGGTATCCTATGTGGCCTGCTGATATTCCTGTCACTTTCTTGATTCCTTTCCTACTTCTCTTCATCTCTCTTCATTTACCCCTTCTATCTTGGTACATCTGAGAAATCCCCCTCCTTGATGCTCTTTGATCCTGGTTGAACAATAATCCCTGGCTGATTTCATTCTCAGCTACAGCAACCCCACACGCTGACGATTTCCTACTGTTCTGTTTTTCTGTGATGCCTTCCCAGCCCCATCCAGGCCAGGGGAAACAACCCCATCCCCCACCCCCAGGGCACCCACAAAGCATTTGTTTATCCATCTATCTCTGCTACTAGACAAGGGACTTTGAAAGGACAAGACTGAATCTTATTGATCCCTGCACTCCCAGCTTCTGGAACACAGTAAACAATCAATAAATGTTAGTTAAATGAAAGAATGATTTAATGAATGGTATCCTTATTTTGCAGAGGAGGGAAAAAAAGACTCAGAAGTTGGGATTTTCTCAAGGTTATCCTTCCTCCAAAACCTTCTCATCTTTCCTCTAGAACGAGTGTTGCCAAACATTTTTAATCAAGGTCCAGATAGTAAACTTTTAGCTTTGTAGGCCATGAGATCGCCACTGCAACTAGTTAACTCTGATGCTGTAACTCTAAAGCAGTCATGGACAATATGCAAACGAAGAGATGTGGCTATACTGCAATAAAACTTTACTTTCAAAACAGGATTTGGCCTGTGGATCATAGTTTGCAGACCTCTGCTGTGGAAGATGGTAAATAAACGCTCCTACATGTCTAGTCTCTTTGTTGAACATACCCTCCGAGCTTGCCTTAGCTCAAATTCCGGGATCTTAATTCCAATGTTTCCACAGCCTCAGTTTGAGTTAGACTGACAATTCCCTTACAACTGAGGAGTTACAGGTAACTTTATAAAAGAACTGTCTTCAAAGCTAAAACCAGAAGGGAGAGGAGGAGTTGTTGAAGATGGTTCTTAAGAGACTCGATGAATACAAAGCCCAACTTATCCACATCTTCCTTGACCCACCCATTTTGAACACTCTTAAGCAACATTTTAAAAAGAAAAGAAGCCCATTTCTTGGGTGGGTGGATAAAGAAGGAAGTAGACCAAATAAATCCCCTCTACCCCTCCACATCCCACTCCCTTTTAAGTTCCCAAATGACTAGTCTTCTTTTCCTTCATAGGGGCTATTCCAAACTTGTTCCATTCTTCTCATGTTTCCTAACCCACCATCCTTTCATTCATTGTGAAGAGATGACCTCACCTGCTACATGACAAGGGAAATAGAAGCTATTCAAAGATAACGCCTTTAGAATGTGCCCACTCACCATAAATTTATCTAATCTATACCCATTCTCTTATTCTTCTGTCATAATGGAATATGTATTTAAGGCTAATAATCCATCTTCCTGTTCTTTGGGTTCTAGGTCTTTCCACCTTTTCAGGGGGACTTGGTTCATCTCTCTCTCCTATGACCTTCACCTCTCTCTCTCCTGGAAACTTTCCATCAACATTTGATGTGCGTGTCTCTAGCACTCTGGTCAGAAGATGGTTCTCTCAAACTCCTGTCTTCTTCCAATCATTGCTCTAGCTCTTCCTTACCTTCTCCACAGTCACAGTTCTTGAAAGGTCTGTGTGCTCCCTGTCTCCACCTTATCATCTCCCAATAATTCCTCAACTCATGACAAATCTATGTAATGAGGTATTACTATTGCTCGCTGATAAAATAAAATGAAATGAAATAAAAACATGATGTGGTAATATGTTTAATTTGACCCAGATTTTTCAGAATTTCAAATATATATTTGGTAATGTAAACATAACACAAACAAAATTTATTTTTAAAGAGATTAATTGGATTCATTATGCTCTGTTCAAGTTGAATCTGAGAAGCATACTGATTTCTGAAAATCATTCATACCTGTGGTTTAACTGAGCAAATAGGGGAATCTAATCTGTATGGGGATTTGAGTGGATTTAGGAATGGGCTAGATGGTTCTCTTTTCTACGTTTTAAATTCTTAATAAATATTTCAAACATTTACAAAAGTAAAGAGAACAATACAATATCATGCATACACTACCTAGATTTTAAAAGTGTTTATATTTTGTCATTGCTTCAGAGCTTAATAAAAATAATTTAAAAATTACAAATACAGTTAATGTTACTTTTGTGCCTTCTCCCCATCCCTGACCCGTTATCTAGAAGTTTGTGTGTGTTCTTCTGCTCATCAATGTTTTTAATTTTTTTAGTACATATTTGTATCAATAAGCATTAAATAGAAGAATTTCATATGCTTTTAAATATTGTATAAGTGGTAATGTAGTATGAGACTGTTCTGCAACTTGCCTTTTTCATTCCACGTTATGTGTTTGAACTGTATCCACATTGATTCATGTGTTCATTCATTTTACAGCTGGTCTTCTTTCTACTCTTTGAAACTTGCCCAAATTATTACAGACAGAAAGCAGATTTTTCTGACAGCTTCTCAGTAGCAGATATGAACATTTGGCCTCAACTGTCTTCTCTTTTCTCCTTAGTCTCTCTTCCTCTTTTCCTCTTCTGCTCTATTAAGCATTTTCAATTTTAAAAAGCAACAGCAGAAGAGAAAAACTCTGCAAAGAGGGTCCGAATTTAGTGCCCTAACTTCCGGAAACGAATAAAGAGGCTAACATTTATCAAATATGTGCTATGTGCAAAAACCTGTGCTAATAAGTGCTAACATTTACTTGGCAATACTCAGTACAACCCTGGAAGCCTTCCTTGCCCCAAAACACATAGCTAGTAGGTAAAGATTTTAATTTAAAAAGAGAAGCCTTATTGATCCCAACATGCCACAGAGGTAGGTGAGCTATTAGCAGTTATTGAGACCCCAGGGATGGTACTTTAATAATTTTTGGTATTGATTTCACCTCTAATGATTGTTAATAATAAATAATAATTTCTCATTTCAGCATTTTTTTTTTTGCATTTCAGCATTGTGTTTGCACATTTTAAGGGGCTGCATGAGAATTTTGATCAAGTGAATGCTATTGAAAAATCTAGTCAAGAATGACTTGAAGGAATGGAAAAATCATTATCATGTTGCTGACCCATATGGACTTCTGGAATTTTTATATCAGTGTTCCCCCAGGTTGCATGCCTTTGAACAATGGTCCATTCCATATGTCAAAAAGAAAATAAGTGGAATGCTATGTGACAAAGAATGTATACTAGTCAAAACACCAAGATCATGAGCAGTGTTCCACTGATGATGGATAGATTGAACAATGGACCCAAGAGAACATTTACCTGGTCTCCATCAAGTCCAGTGCTGATCACTCAAAGCTCACTCCAAGGCTTTCAGTTTCATGTGTTAGTGGGAAATACTAGGTAATCATGCATGTATTTTTTTTTAATGGAAAGAGATGCCATTCCTGCCTTTCATGACACAAAAATGTTTATTTCCCCCAATATTTTATTATGAAAAAGTTAAAGATAGAGAAAAGCTGAGAGAATTGTGTAGTGGCCAGCTGTGTGCCCAACACCTAGATGTTATAATTGTTAGTATTTTGCTATACTCGCTTTATCATCCTTCCATGCCTCTATTAATCAACCACTAATCCATCTTATGTGTGATGATTTTCAAAGTAAGGTGTAGATATCAGTACACATTTCAGTACATCATTAACTAGAGTTCAATATTTGTTTATTTTTTGAAGTGAAAAGTATTTGCAAATGCTCAAATCCTAAGTGGACCATTAGATAAGTTTTGACACATAAACATGCTTATTAACCTAATAGCCCTTTCCAGATAACAGAACTTTTCCGTCACCCCAGAAAGCTCCCTTGGGAGGTTTGGACCATCATTTATACATTCCTGTTTCACAGAATCTATCTGGATATATAATTAGTCAGTGTTGATTGGTGATAAATGACCACAGAAGTAGTTTCATTTCTGTTCAGTGCAGAGGCTATGGAGCCAATTAATTGTAATTCTTGTGGCAGTTTACATTCTTATTGTCATGCCAGCTGAAAACAAGGAACACTCAGAAACTGGAAAGAATAATTGTAGCTAACCTCCATTCAGATATTATATATGCTTGTTAAAATTTATTTATTTGTCAAAGTGGATACGGAATGCATTCATCTAACTATGCATTTTTAGTTGAATTTGTGAAAATGTTAGTGTAGGATTTGCTTATTTTCTTTCAATGGAACCAACTTTCAACTTTGATCAGATACTAAGTTCATTCATTTATAACATTTACCTTTTCCAAAAACTTTGCCAGAATCTACTCTCCTGAGTTCATGGCAAAATTAATACCTTTTTCTTAATTACTGGCTTACCATAAAGCATTTCTTGCCCTGAATGTGGACTATAAAGTTGTTTTTGAATTGCTGGAGGCAATTTCTGAGAATTCTTGGCAGAACGGATTGGCCTTGGAGTCAGGCATACCTCGGTTCAAATCTTGACTCTGTTGATTATTGACTACATGACTTTTAGCAAATTACTAACCAGTTTTAGCAAACTGAATTCTCTGTTGATTAAATTAGGACAATGCATCTACCTCACATGTTTATTGAGAGGGAAAAAAGTAAAAGCAGTTATCTCAGTGCTTAGCACATATTTTGCACTCAATAAATGTTAATGCTGTGATTTTTTAGGGTTGGCTTGCTAAGAGCTTTGTAGATAAGAATATTCCTGATAATATTTCTAAACCTCAAGAAACATAGTGATCATGTTTTAGAGGTCTCATATTGTTCATTTAGTCTTCAGTCTCACAAAAGGACAATATTTATCGTTTTATACTTATCATTAGTGTTTATTAAGAATCAGATTTTAAAAAGCAACCGATTCCCACTAGCGGCTAAAATGATAAAGATCGACAACATCAAAAATTGATGAGGATCTGAAGCAACCAGAATTCTCATACATTGTTGGGGAATTTCAAACTACTTTGGAAAACTTTTTAAGAGTTTCTTAAAAAGTTATACACGTTTGCTTCTGTGAGTCTCAAAATGGCAATAGTGCCAAGGTTAAGAAACCTTGATATACTCCATAACACAACCATTCCATCCTAGGTATTTACCCAAGAGTAAAGAAAACACACTCACAAAAGTATCTTCTAGGAGAATGGTTATAGCAGTTTTACTCATAATAATCCCAGACTGGAAACAACCCAGCTGTCCATCAATAAGAGAATGAATATATAAATTTTGAGATCCACTCATACAACTGCCTACTACTTAAGCAATAGAAAAGAGCAAACTACAGACACATAAAAATACATGGGTAAATCTAGGTAAATATGCTGAGTAGAAAGAGGCTGGGGAAAAAAGTATATACTGTATGATTCACTTTATACAAAATTCTAGAATAGGCAAAACTAATCTATGGTAATAGAAAACAGATCAATGGTTGCTTCTTGGGGGCGGGAAATTGATTTGGAAAGGGCTCAAAGAACTTTCTAGGATATTTGATAGGTTTTTGTCAAAATTGGTTTGAACAGTACACTTTTTAGGAGCATATCACTGTATGTTAATTATATGTAAAAATTTTGAAAAAAAAAGGCAAATAACCAATGAGTTTAGAAGACATTTTTTCTACTGAACATCTTTCTATTGATTGCTCTTCATCCTCTCCAACATTTATACTTTCAGGGTTTTTATATTAGCTATTCTGATGAGTGTGTAAGGATATCTCCTTGCAGTTTTAATTTGCATTTTCCCAAACACTAATGAAATTGAGCAACTTTTCATGCTTATTGGCCTTTGGATATTATCTGTGAAGTGTCGGTTCAAGTCTTTCCCCATTTTTTTCTACTGAGATGTCTATTATTTATTTATAGGAGTTATTTATATACTCTGGATACAAGCCCTTTGTTTTATATATATATATATATTTTGTGAATATCTTCCACTCTGTAGGTTGCCTATTCACTTTCTTTATGGTGTCTTTTGATGAGCAGACATTCTTAATTTTAATATAGTCCAATGTATAAAAGTTTTCTTCATGATTAGTGCTTTTTATGTCCTGTTGAAAACTTTTTGCTTAATTCAGCATCATGACGATGTTGTGATATGTTCTCTGCTAAAAGCTTTATTGTTTTACTTTAAAAATGTAGATTGGCAATCCAAGTGGAATTGTTTATGATGTGAGGCAAGAGTCCTAATAATTTTTGTCCACATGGATATCAAATAACTTAGCACCGTTTATCGAAAAAAAGATTCCTTTCTCCATTGATGCATGTCCTGGTGTAAAAAATGCATCATATATATTTTTGTCTTTGCATAAATGTTTCACTCTATACACCTTTCTATATTCTGTTTTCATGCAGTACTGTTAACACATGTAGCTATTAATCTTTAATGGCTTCCTTGTATTCCATTGTATGTATGTATTATAAATAATTTAATTTCCTTAGACATTTAGTGTTTCCATTATTGTTGTTGTTGCTATTAAGGTGCTAATATAAACATTTTTTCCAAGTGAGTACCCGTTGTCTCATTTCGTAAGGTTAAATTGCTGGGAGTGGAAATTAAGGGGTTAAAGTGCACGTCCAAATTGAAGTTTGCCTTCTGTAAGGCTTATACTGATTTTTTACCCCCACCTACAATATATGAGCCTATTTCCCTATATTCTCACCAACAGTGACCATTATTAATCTTTTTAATCTTCGCTAACTGGGTGCAAATAAAACTGATTGTCGCTTGCGATTCCAACTCTTTAAAAATATCCTTATTGGATATTTGGGTTATTTTCTTGGATGGCTTGTTAAAATCTTCGCCCACTTTTCTACTGAAGTTATTTCTTTGTTTTATTGGCTTATAATCGCTCTTATACATATATAAACAGAGTCCATTTCGCAAAGTGTCCTCAGTTAGGCCTGTAACCTCATATTCCTTTCGAGGGCCAGGTTTAACCCACACTGGACTGCGAACCAACGCCGACCCAACTGCCCAGGAGAGGCTTTCCGAGAGTCAGCGGCCAGGTGGGCGGAGCCAGCGTATTCCGGACAGGTCTGTCCCACCCCGCCCAGCGAGGGGGGCGGGATCAGAGGGCACTCCGTCTGCGCGCGCAGCTAGCGTTGCCATAGCAGCCGAACGGTTGGAGGCTGGGCTTTCTTAGCTCTTGTTCCCCAACGGAGAAGTAAAACATAGATAGGCTAAGCTTGGGTGCCTGGAGAGTCGCGACGTGCGTAACGTATACGCACGTGACGTCAGCGCGCCTCAAAGGTCGCCTGCGCTGGGTATCTCTGAGGGCCCTCCGGCTGCCGTAGGCCGGCGTTGGGCTGCCACGCCGCGGCTAGGTGGGCATCCGTTTTCGCTCTGGGTGCCGCGAGGGTGGGTCCGGCCGCCTTCCTGGCCTCGGGGCGCGCCGCCTCCTCCCTCGCCCCGGGAAGCAGCCCCGAGGGCGGAAATGGAGAAGGACTCTCTCGCGTGAGGAGAGCGCATGAAGCGCAGTCTCCCTTGACCCTGTGGCCCGAGGTGGGCGTGAGCGAAGGGGGTCAGGTCCCGGTCTCTTTCGACTTTCCAGTACCTCAGGTAGGCAGGGGCTAGGACTGAGTTTTCTCCAGGTCAGGGACCGGGCCGCTCGAATGGAGCTTGGGACATAACTTCTACCCAAAGTCTTTCTACCAGATGTAAAGGGTGCTCCAGACACAAAGTAAACGCTCGATGCACATTAGCTGCTATTTTCACAGTTGCAGGGAGGACTTGGTGAAAACACTTCTAAACTCCCTTCGTAAGTGTTAACTGCAGAGGTAGTAGCAATTGTTAATGGAGTCTTGAAGGTTTTGTGTGAGCGAAGGGCTGCATAACTTCCTACCCGAGTCTGCAAAATAAGAATGATAATATCGAGCCACCTAGCAGAATTATGATGCCACAAAGCTCTCTGGAGGGATTAAAGAGTCAGAGGAACACAGAGTGGAAGTTTTTTCCGTACACTCTGAAAACATGCATTAAAAAAAATTTTTTTTTTAAGTCTGAAGTGCAGGAATGAAGTTGAAATGCAGTTATGACTTATATTCAAAACCTGATCAAAGAAACACTGAGTGCTTCCAGTATATTAAATACTGTTCTAACATCTTGGAATGATATATGAATAAACAAACAGATGAAGATCCCTTGTGAAGCGTACATTCTAATCTAATTTGAGGAAGACAAAGAATAAACATTAAAACAAGTAACTTCTATGTTAGAAGCAAATAAGTGCCTTGGAAAAAAAAAGTGCAAGGTAAGGGGCATGGGGAGTTGAAGATTCAATTTTAAATAAGTGTCAGGGTAGGCTTCACGGAGGAAATTACATGTGAGCAAATACGTGAAGGAGATGTCTGAGGGAAGGGCAGAGACCAACCAAGGCAAATGCTTTATGATGGGAATATGCCTGCTGTCTTCAGCGAAAAGCAAAAAGACTTGTGTGTCTGGAGCAGTGTGAATGTGGGGTGGAGGGAGGTAATGGGAAAAAGGTTAGAAATGAAGGGTGGGGCCTTCAGACAGAAATGTTGTAGCTGTAGAGCACTGTAAGAACTTTTGCATTTGCTCTGAGTGAAATGGGGAGTCATTGCAAGATTTTGAGAAGGGCCGTGACATCATCTGTTACTCTGGTCAGGATGTTTTAGAATAGACTGTAGGAAATAAGGATACAAACAAAAGGTTGTGGTAGTAACCCAGGAGAGAGATAGCAGTGTCTACAATCAGGAGGCTAGTAGCTTGGGGGTGAGTGAGGGCTGGTTGGATTCTGGATATTTGATAGTGTGAAACATAATGTTTGGGTAAGTACATGTAAAGGATTGTCAGTTTAGACATTATTCACTATAATTCATAATTTTGGTCTCTTACCACAGCTAAGGTACAGTCAGGGAGAACAGTAGAGTGTTTGAGTCTTTTATTCTCATGTCAACAGCGAAAGCATAGGTAAAAATTTAAGAGCTTAACTACAGGCATTAATTAGTATATGAAGTTAATGACTAAAATTATACCTTTTTCAAAGAAGACTATGAGATCTAAACATGGTTGTACAGTTTCCAATAAGCACACTGTGAATTAAGACAATAATTTATTGTAATAAACTTTCATTTGACCTTGGATAGGATTGTAGTAAATACAGAAATGCCCCCTTTTTGCCTTCATCAGAACTATGTCTAAATATAGCTTCTGACAATAAAAATACTCGATCTGTGATAAGAAAAATATTGGAGAATGGTGACAACAACCTCTATTTACATTTAATTTGTAAATTGTTAAATGTACTGTGGCAAACCAAAGATGGGGAAGATACTTGTTACTTCAAGGAGTTTACGAACTAGTAGAGAGTTTTATGAGTAATTTAAACATAAAGTAAGAAAGGATTTAAAAAACTGCGGGAGGAACAATGCAAAGTTAATGCTAGTGGAGTGAAGCCATCTGAATATTATTTATTGTAGCAGTAGCTCACCTTTATTTGCCATTTTAACATCAAATATTAGCTTTTTGTGAGGTGATATAGTTATCAGTTTTTTTCACATTGAGCAAATTTAGATTTTTTTGAAAACTGGTCATAGAATGCCTAGAATATGCTAAATAAATGCAAAATTCATGAACTAAAGCACCTGTTAATTAACACTATATTTGACAGGTACCTTGTAATACTCATTGCTCTCTGGTGGGATGTAAACTTTCCACACTTTGCCATTAAGGTGTATTCCTTTCTCATGTATCCTTTCCCTTCTCTAGGAGACAGATATTTTTGGTTTGCCATGATAGAACATAAAATGTAGGGTGAGTGTAATTTGTATATTCAGTAAGCTTATTTCTTCAGTTTAAAATTCTGTCAAAATGTTAAGGAGTTTTAGTGCCAAGAAGAAATAATGGTATTTTTTAGTGTAATCATGGAGCTTAGCAACTTTAGTTCGTGATTGTGTGACCAGACCAGATAAAGCAGGAATCTGTAGTCTAGATACATGCCATGGTGACACAGATCACTTTTATCACCAAGCAGAAGGAAGCTGATCAGGCTGGTAAAGCATAATATCTAGGCAGTGTGGTAATGAGTGTTAGTTGGTGGCCCATACAGATGATTGGCACCTTCAAAGGTGTATGTCTTAGCAGAAAAGTGAAATCTGTCAGAGGTTGTATTCAGCAGTCCTGGCAGGGGAGTGAGTAGCTACTGTCAGGCCTGGTAGCAGGACCAGCTCTGAGCTAAAGTGCAGTACCACTGCCTGGAAGAAGGTGAGGTGTGGAGGGAACTAAGAAAATCTGAAGGTCAGTAGTTACAACTTGATCAAAGATCTGTGTAGGGATGAACTTGTGCGTGTGTGTGTGTTTGGAGACGTGAGTATGTCACAGCCAGGGGTAAAAGGAGAACTTTGAGGTTACTCTGATAATAGGCGCTGCCACTCACTGATGAATATTCTTTGGTATATGTTTTTTATATGCTAGTGTGGTTTATCTTCATTTTAACAAAATGATAGTATCTCCATTTTTTTTAAGACCCAGATGTAATTTCCCCAAGGCCATTTATTAAGCTGTAAATGGCAGAGCTGGAATTTGAACCCTGATGTGTTAGAAATGAAAGCCTATGCTCTTTATTCCAAATGCTTCATTATACAATATTAGCCTTCTGATTTGTGGCATTTTTCATATATGTGATCACATTTGCTATTGATGAGATATCACTTACTAGTAAATTTTGTTCAATTATGTGTTTTCTTTTCCTAGATTTTAATTTATTTTGAAAATGAGTAAGAGCAGAAAGCCTCCAGTTCATCATATAGCAAGTTCTGAGATATTTAGCCCAGATGTTCTTGCTGACATTTTTGAACTCTTTTCCAAGAATTTTTCATATAGTAAGCCACTTAATAATGAGTGGCAGTTACCAGATGCCAGTGAGATTTTCACCTGTGACCACACAGAATTTAATGCATTTCTTGATTTGAAGAACTCCCTAAATGAAGTAAAAAACCTACTGAGTGATAAAAAACTGGATGAGTGGCATGAACACACTGCCTTCACTAATAAAGCTGGAAAAATAATTTCTCATGTGAGAAAGTCTGTGAATGCTGAACTTTGTACCCAAGCATGGTGTAAGTTTCATGAGATTTTGTGTAGCTTTCCACTTATTCCACAGGAAGCTTTTCAGAATGGGAAACTGAATTCTCTACACCTTTGTGAAGCTCCGGGAGCTTTTATTGCTAGTCTGAATCACTACCTAAAATCCCATCGGCTCCCCTGTGATTGGAGTTGGGTAGCCAATACTCTGAATCCATACCATGAAGCAAATGATAATCTTATGATGATTATGGATGACCGGCTTATTGCAAATACCTTGCATTGGTGGTACTTTGGCCCAGATAACACTGGTGATATCATGACCCTGAAATATCTGACTGGTCTTCAGAATTTCATTAGCAATGTATCTACCATTCACTTGATCACTGCAGATGGGAGTTTTGATTGCCAAGGAAACCCAGGTGAACAAGAAGCTTTAGTCTCTTCTTTGCATTACTGTGAAGTTGTCACTGCCCTGACAACTCTTGGAGTTGGTGGTTCTTTTGTTCTGAAGATGTTTACTTTGTTTGAACATTGTTCCATAAACCTGATGTATCTGCTGAACTGTTCTTTTGACCAAGTCTTTGTTTTCAAGCCTGCTACTAGCAAGGCAGGAAACTCAGAAGTCTATGTGGTGTGTCTCCACTATAAGGGACAAGAGGCTATCCGTCCTATGTTAACTAAGATGATGCTGAATTTTGGGACTGAAATGACCAGCAAAGCTCTCTTTCCCCATCATGTGATTCCAGAATCTTTTCTTACAAGACATGAAGAATGCTGTATGTTCTTTCATAAATATCAGCTAGAGACCATTTCTGAGAACATTCGCCTGTTTGAGTACATGGGAAAAGAGGAACAAGCAAAGCTGAATAATTTAAGGAACTGTGCTGTACAATATTTCATGCAAAAGTTTCAGTTGAAGCCTCTTTCCCGAAATAATTGGCTCGTGAAAAAATCTCATATTGGTTGTAGTACAAATACAAAATGGTTTGGGCAGAGGAACAGATATTTTAAAACCTATAATGAAAGGAAGATGCTGGAAACTCTTTCATGGAAAGATAAAGTGGCTAAAGGATACTTTAATAATTGGGCTGAAGAACATGCTGAATATCATCCTGGGCAAAGTTCTATTTTGGAAGGGACAACTTCCAGTCTTGAGTGTCACTTATGGCATGTTTTAGAGGGAAAGAAACTGCCAAAGGTGAAGTGTTCTCCTTTCTGTGATGGTGAAATTTTAAAGACACTTAATGAAGCAATTGAAAAATCATTAGGAGGAGCTCTGAATTTGGATTCCAAGTCTAGGCCAAAACAACAGTATTGTTGTTGTCATGTTTTTTCTGAAGAACTGATATTTTCTGAGTTGTTTAGCCTTATCAAGTGCCTTCAAGATGAGCACGTTGTAGGATACCACAAACAAATAAAGTGCCTGCTTGTTGGTTTGTCGACTTCCAATGATATCAAAATGCATATGCCATTGGAAGTACGATTCCTGGAATCTCCTGAACTCATGGATTTCACCTGTTCATTGCTTCATGATGGAGACCCAGTTTACCAGCAGTTATTTTTGAACTGCCTTCTACATTCCTTAGAGCAGCTTCATACAGGAGATGCTATGATTTTGCCTGTACTTTCTTGTTTCACGAGATTTATGGCTAGTTTGATCTTTGTGCTCCACAGCTGTTTTAGATTCATTACATTTTCTTGCCCCATATCCTCTGAGTCCCTGAGGAGTTGTGCAGTCCTGCTATGTGTTGGTTATCAGGACCTTCCAAATCCAGTTTTCCACTATTTACAGAATGTGAATGAATTGTTGAGCACTTGGCTCAACTCTGATGCACCCCAGCAGGTTTTACAGTTTGTGCCAATGGAGGTACTCCTTAAGGGGGCACTACTTGATTTTCTATGGGATTTGAATGCTGCCATTGCTAAAAGGCATTTGCATTTGATTATTCAAGGAGAGAGAGATCAGTAGCCTTCAGTTATGAAATTGAACATCTTTCTGGGATTCAGTTTGATTTCTTATAATTTCCGATGTTATTTCATCCCTTTGCCCTATTAATTTAAAACTTCAGCAGTTTCATTTTAGTGAAAAGTCAGTTTTTACATCAATCAAAGTTTTATTAATTCTGGAAAACCACTAGCTAGTTCTGACCTCTGGCATATGCATGCCCACAGGCAGAGGGCTCTTCCATGTGGTAGAATCTATGCAGTGATATATTCAACCTCTAAACATGACAGATGTATTTATGTGCTTGGGGCAGACACATCCATGCTTGTATATGCAGTTTGGTTGGTCTTACTTATCTCCTTAAGAGTTGGACCTTTGTGCCTTCATTCAGATTTTTCCAACCAGTTTCCTTTCAACAGACTCTTATTTCCAAATGGCTCAATGGCTAATGCTGTTAATGAATTAATTTATGTCCTTGATGAAAGGAGGTGAGTTACTCAACACACTGACTTTTTTTTTTTTAACATTTAACATGCCAGTCATGGATTTCAGGGAACTCATCTTGCCAGATTTTTTGATATGTACCATTTGTTGCCCTTAGGCCATTGACATAATTTGCTTTTATGGTTCACATGAAGCTAGTGTGATGTTTTATGGCTATTTTACTAACCACAATCATCCAACTATAAAGAGTATTAGGACAGCTTGAAACCAAAGATCCTGTTTAAAACAATGGAAAATAGTTTCCTGGGTCTAATACACTCCTGTATCATGAAAAGCTTCATTTAGCAATGATGTAGTTAATTTTAGGAAATAATCTGTGAACTAAAAGTTTTTTTTTTTAATTACAAAATAGTGTTTGTGGCCTCATATTGGGGATATATGAATGTCATGAAACAGTGAATACTGAAGAAAATTTTTTAACATTCAGAATGATGGGTCAGCATTTAAACATTTTTAATCTTTACTAATTGTCTTTTTCAGTATGAAAGTAGCGCTTTACCAAGAAGATTAGCCATGAAATGGTTATTTTATGAGTTACATTTTGATTTTTTAAAATTTTATGTATTTTACAGTATAATATAAGCTTTTCTGACAAACTGTATTGAAATCTCCATCACCTTGAAATTCCACAAAAATGGAGAATATTTATGTTCTCCTGTGTGCATTTAAGGCATTTTTGTTAGTTATGTGAAAAATCTATTTTTGGTTGATGTATATAATAAACTGAAATTTTTTCATGCTTTTTCGAGTTCCATTACAGATTCATGAATAAAGTCATTAGTACAGAAATTTTGTTTTCATCTTTATTTTTTAAAGGATTCATAGGAGAAGTTAAAAACATAACTTGGAAACAGACTGTTTTTTAATTGAATGGGAGATAACATTCCTTCATTTCTCGTACTTTGAATTCATTAAAATTTAGTCCTTATTGTTGTAATATTTATGAAAGATCTACTTCAGGTTAGAAATTGAATACTTAAAGAGTGTATGTGTAGGTTTAGTTCTTGCCAGGGTGAGTGTGGAGGCCTGGAGGTAGGTTTCTGAAGGAAATCTGTTTTCTTACCAGTGTCTTTATGGAAGCAGTTCCAGTTGTGTAATGAAAGAAATCTGATAGAAAATTGTTTACCAAGATAGAACTACTAAAAACCACTCTAGGAAAACCATTTTGTCAAGCAGTACTAAGTGCTTGGTAGTCTATGTATCTTGATAGGTTCAATCAATATAATCCACAGCTTATTTTTACTTATTTTAGCCATTTGATTAGAATGAAGTTTGAAAGTTTAGGTCTAGATTCCAGGGTAAAACTTTCAGTGAAGCCCTTTTTAAACACCGAATCTATATTGGAATATATAATATACTAAAATATACTAGAATATATTTTGTTTTTTAACATGCCTTTTGAAATCAATTGAAAATGTTTTTATATGAGAGTCTTAATTTGTGCTTTTTGAAATTTTTAGCAGCCAGGAAATTTAAACTTCATGAAATGTTTTGTGTTTCCTTAAAAACTTAGGTGAAAAATATGTCTTCGAAATTTAATTTCTTCAATTATTAAATTATTAAAATAAATTAAAATTAAATTAATTAATTTAATTAAATTAATTAGAATTAAATTAATTAATTAAAATAATTTGAATTCTCCCTAAGCAAAAATTCACCTTTGTATTTTAGTGAGTGTTTTTGTGTGTTACCCTAGTGTTATTTAAATATTAAAATTCATTGAAAGTATCTTTCCTAAAATAAACTAAAAATCTCAATATATGGATTTTTACTCCTATCTATAAAATTGTTTTTGGTTTAAAGAGATTTGTGTTAAATGTTTTTTTTTCTTTCCCTTCTCCAAACATCTTGGAATGAATGAAAGCAAGATTAAAATATTAGAAGAGATGAAAGAAACGTGTTTGTTATTTTTTCACTCTTTGGTGAGAATATGAAATCTTTAAAAATATTTAAACTTCATCTTTTATTTCCAGGTGAGATCACTAATTAAATAATTTTTAATTACAGTGCCCTGATGAGGATATATGAAATAATTTAATTGCTTACGCTTTTAGAAATGAAAATGTTGATTTTAAACCCAAATGAAATTTATTTTCTGCATTTTAAATACTCTGTTCCTTGATTTTAAAAAGATGACAATATTGCTATTTTATTCAGTGTTTTTTTTTTCTAAGATGAAATAGGACATTTTTAGTTTTGTGTCAGTTTTTATAATTGTTTTAAACAGTAAGTGATTATTTTTGTAAAAACAGTGTATGCTTATACAGATTTTAAGCACAGCAAAAAGAGTTTCTATTCATTATTGTGTTCTAAAAAATTTAAATTTTTAAGAATGCCTATATAATTGGATCTTATTTCTTTCTTGTATAATCTATTGAATATTATTTGAACAAAACTTAGTTTTAATGTATTATCCTTCATTAAAATGGTGACAAATTATACCGATAGATGGTACAGATGTGCAAGGGCTGGCTCAGGATTTAACTCCACAAATACTATTATAAAAGAAAGACTCATTTATTTGAAAATAGGCTACACTTCTCATACTTTTTTTTTTTTTTAACTTGACTGATTTTAGGAGAAGAACCAACTATAAAACAAAAATGTCAACATTTCCTCATGAATTACCCCTTGGATGGTAAACATTTTTAAGGGTTGGTCTAATGGGCCAAGAACAAGTAAACTAAAAGCCAGATAGTACATATAGTAGCTCATAGTAAAAGGTATGTTTTATGACATGTAATTAAAACTATAATCCTAAGAATTGGTTTATAATGAATTGCTGCTTATTATTTGGGGGTCTAAACAGTATACCCTTAAGATAGGTTATATAAAACTGCAATTTTTAGATAAGGAGATCTTTTTCTTTAATTTTGTTTTTACTAAATCTCTTTAGTGTTTATTTCTCTATACATTTTTCTGACTTTTGGATAATACAGAAAATGAAGGTAACTAATCTTTAGGTAAGTACAGGTTTATACTGTACTTGAAGAATTTTGGAAGAGGTGAACCTCTTTATGACCACAGATATGTGAAGATGTCAGCTGTTTTTTGATTAGTGAAATGATTTTAAAATTATCCGTTGCTAAGCATAGGTTAACATTTAATTTCACTCTACTGAAAATATATTTAAAAATGCAATCTGCTTGTGTTCAAATGTAAATTGTGACTTATACACGGTACTTGTATATTGTTTCTCTAATTTTCTGTAGCTCTTGATTTTTTTGTCTTTCCAGAGTGAAGGTGCTTATCATAATAGCTCACCTGGGTGTACTCATTCTGGGTTCATTTATATCCAGTGTAATGATACCAATTTTAATCTGTTACTGGACATTTAATGTTATTTAATATTTACTGTTGTAGCTGTACTGTGGATGTATGGCTTAAATATGATTGTTGTGATATAATTAAGGAAAATATTTGCTGACATTGTTCTTTTCCTCTAACCTATTTGGATACATTGTGTTGCAAAGATATTTTTATTAAAATGATTGTACAAATCTTTGTATCCCTGTCTTTGAAGATATACCTATTTTATTTTCATGTATATCTGTATCTTTTTGCCTTTTAATATTATGCTTAGACACCAGATTATTTCGCTGGACAAGACACATGCTTTTTCTGTCTGTACTTTTGAGAGTTTCTGTTTTGTTTCCAGTAATCCCAGGATTGTGAAATGAGTATGCATGCTAGACTAGCTGAGAAGAATCAAAACAAACATCCACATTTCCTAGTTGATTTCTTTTTCGCTAGGGTAAACTTCTTCCCTAAACTATCCAATAATTCCAGTAATATTAATCTTTTCCTACCTTTTGCACTTAATGCTTGTAGCATTAAGTTTGAACATTGCATTTAAATTAAGCAATCATTCTTTCATTCATTCTTTCATTTTCCTACCAGGATTATAAACTCATTGAGGACAGGAACTATGACATGTACTTAAATTTCTATCCTATGTTGTCCATATAGGTGTCTACAGAATGCTTTCGTTTTTTTGATTTTTTTATCATAGAAAATCAAACACAAAATTAAAAGCACAATAGAAATCCCCATGTGCCGTCACTCATGTTCAGTAATTAGCATTTTACTGAACTTGTTTCATTCTGTACTTTTTTTAAAGTTTTTTTTTTAAGTTGTAAAAGCAAATCCATGAAATACTTAGGGTTCTATAACACCTAACAAAATTACTCGGTATCATACAATGGCTAGTACATGGTTCAAGTTTTCCGGATTGCTTAAAAAAGCCTTTTTATACTATGTTTATTCAAATTTCAAAGGTTCACATAATGCATTTACTTACTATGTCTGTGAAGTCTCAATCTGTTAATCTATTAATCTCTCAATCTATTAACAGTCTATTTCCCACTTCTCCAACATTTTCTTTTCCATGTCATTTTACCTGATGAAGACTGGTTGTCACATAGTGTTTTCATATTCTGTTTTTGGCTGATCAGGTGCTTGTGATATGCCACAGATTTCCTGTAAATTGATAGTTAAACCTAGAGGACTGATTACTTTTGGCCAGAATCCTTCGTAAGTGGTGGTGTGTACTTGTTTTTTATCATACTACAAAGTATAAAATGGCTAGTTGCTCCTTCACATGAACATTAAAATTAATCAGAGACTCAGATCTTGTGAACCAGGTCTATCTATTATTATGTTTTCTATCAGTCTTTCACTTAATAGTTTAAAAATCCATTAAATATTGATACTTAGCTCTATTAGTTTATTAGGGCTTACAAAGTAGTGATTTTCTAACCATATTTCTTCTGTATTAGCTGACTTATGAAGATGTATTTGATGCTATCCACTATTTGTTTACTCAATAAAGTTTATTCAGGAAAAGCTGGATAGGTGTTTAATTTTTTTAAACTATCATTTCAGAAAAATAAATTGGTTCCTTAGCAACATCCAAAGATGATCAATGAGATTTTTTATGCTGTAGTTGTGGTTATTTTTAAAGTGTCTCTAGGAACTCATGGATGGTTATATATTTGTTGTATTTTAATCAATTACAACTATTATTCTCTCTTGATGCCCAAATTATTCCATTTTGGCATGAGTAGGGAGGGAAGAGGCTCCTTCAAGTTGAAGCCTGTGCCGTTTTTACCTAATCCAAGCAGTCTTTGATAGCTTCTGTACTTTCTGGCACAATATGTGCCAATTTCATCATTACTTTCTACTTGGACACAATGTCATCCTGACTTTAGTGAGGCTGTCTATAGGGCACTAGTTCTCAAATATTTTGGTTTCAGGACTCCTTAGAAATTATTGAACAATCTGAAGAGCTTTTGTTTAAGTTGTATTTATTGATATTTTCCAAATTGGGAATTAAAACAGAGAAGATTTGTTGTATTAATTTAAAAACAACAATGATAAAAGCATAGCAATGTAATTTTTTAATGAAAAATAACTTTCGAAGTAGAAAAGGTTTATTGAGAAGCATGACATTGTTTATGTTCTTTAAAATATCTTTATAATAAAAGACAACTGGATTCTTAAATCTGCTTCTACTTTCATTCTGTTGTAATTGTTTTGGTTGAACTACTTAAGAAAATCTGACCTCACATAGGTATATAGTTTGAAAGGGAGGAGCATTCTTCAATAATCTTTTTAGATAATTATGGATGTCTTTGATGTTACGCTCAGACTTGAAAAGTGATAGCTTTTTTTT
>PVIY010010961.1:0-66938 GCA_004026745.1 Myrmecophaga tridactyla | reverse complement strand
TTTCAGCTCCTGTATCTCATTTGAATTGTTGGTTTGTTCCTTTGGGCCATATCTTCAATTTTCCTAGTGTGATTTGTTACTTTTTGCTGGTGTCTAGGCATTTAATTGCCTTAAGTAGTTTATTCTGGAGATTGCTTTCACTTCTTTTACCTAGGGTTTCCATGCTGGATGAATTTGTTGTCTATCAGTTCTTTGACATTCAGTTCAGCTTTATCTGGACCTCTAACTTAGGTTTTGTTTAACTGAGGAAAATTTTTCAGTTCTTGTTATCTTGTTTCTTGCCCTGCTTGTATGGTACATTCCACCCCCCCACCCCCACCTTAAGAGGGTCTACTTAGGTATTATAGACCCCAGCCAGATTTTCCCAGATCAAACTAGCCTCCTATCAGGAGTAAAGAGTCACCTGCATTGGTTTCCCCTGAGGGTGAGACCCAGCAGGTTGAAAGACTTTCCTGTGAAGTCTCTGGGTTCTGTTTTTCTTATCCTGCCCAGTATGTGGTGCTTGTCTGCCTGCAGGTCCCACCAGCATAAGATGATGCGGTACCTTTAACTTTGGCAGACTCTCCCTGCTGGGGGCGTGTTGGAGACAGAGGAGAGGTTGTAGGCTGGTTTTAATGGCTTCAAATTACCAAGTCCTGGTGTCTGAATTCCTTGAGGGAGGGAGTCCACCTGAGATGGGCTTCATCCCTCCCTAGGGGAAGGCACAGGCTCCAGACAAGCCCTCAAATGAGCTTGTTTCTGCCTATGCCTGGGGCAGTTGCAGCCTGAGAAGCCCTGCCACTGTATCCAAAGGCAGTCAAGACTTTGTAGAAACACAGCCGCAAAAACCTCTGTTTCTTTTTTTTTTTTCTTTTTCCGTCATCCCTGCCCCCTTGGTGCTGGGGCAAAAATGAGCGACCTCCGCTTTGACCAGGTTCCCTGAGCTGGGAGCCTATTTTTAGTACTCAGAATTTGTTAATTAATTCCACAACTGGCGTTTGATTGGGCTCAGCCAGTACTGCTGGTAAAGTCTCTTTCCTTTCCTCCCTGGGAAGCAGCTTGTGGGGGAGGGGCACCGGCCACCGCGGCTTTTGGAACTCACATTCTGAGGGAGTCGCAGCCAGTCTAGCTGGTCCAGACTGGGGTACACTGTGTGTCCAGTCACTGACATGGCCCCAGGAGCTGTTCTGTACTGTTTTTGGTTATTTAGTAGTTGTTCTGGAGGATGAACTAAAACGCACACATTGCTAAGCTACCATCTTGACCTGGAAACCTAGTGTCCATTTGACATTAATTTTTAAATGCTTGGTGGAATTCACCAGTGCAACCACCTGGTCCTGGACTTTTCTTTGATAGAAGATTTTTGATTATTTATTCAGTCTCTGTACTTTTTATAGAGCTGTTGAGGTTTTCTATTTCTTCCTGAGTTTGTTTAGGTAGTTTTAGTGTTTATAGGAATTCATCTTTTTCATCAAGATTTTCTAATTTGTTGGCATGCAATTGTTCATAGTTGCTTTTTTGTTTGTTTGTTTTTTTTTGCATGGACAGGCATCAGGAATTGAACCCAGGTCTCTGGCATGGCAGGCGAGAACTCTGCCACTGAGCCACCATCACCTGCCCAGTTTTCTCTTAATAATTTTAATTATTCACAACTTCTCTCTCTTTTTCTTTGTCAGTATAGCTAAAGGTTTGTAAATTTTATGAACCTTTTCAAGGAACCAACTTAAAGGTTTGTTGATTCTCTCAATTGTTTTTCTATTTTTTAATTCATTTATCATTGATAAAAAAGAATGATCCAACTGAATGCCATTTACAAGAGACCCATCTTAGATCCAAAGACATAAATAGGTTGAAAGAAAAAGGGTAGAAATACATGCAAATAGTAACCCAAAGAGAGCTAGGGTTGTTAAATTATATCAAACAAATAATAGACTATAAGTAAAAACTGTTACAAGAGACAAAGAAAGCCACTGTTTTTCACATTTTTTGAGGTGAAATTCATATAATGTAGAATTAATCTTTTTAAAGTGTACAATTCGTTGGCATTGAGTACATTTACACATAGTACAAATACCAGCCCTATCTTATTCCAAAAATTTATTACACCAAAATGAAATCCCATGTTCATTAAGCAGTTATTCCTCATTCTCCCATCTTATAAGCCTCTTTTAATTACCCATCTGCTTTCTGTCTCTATAATCCATCAAGTTTATATATTTTATATAAATGGAATCATACAATATGTGACCTTTTGTGACTGGCTTCTCTTGCTTAGCATAACTTTTGCAAGACTTATCCATGGTGTAACATGTATCAGTACTTCATTCCTTTTTATGGTTGAGTAATATTCCATTGTAAGCATATTCTATATTTAGTTTATCCATTTATCCATTGACGTGCCATCTGGGTTGTTTTCACCTTTGGACTGTTGGGAATAGTGCTGCTATGAGCATGCATGCACAAGTATTTGTTTAAATATCTGTTTCTGTTCTTTTGGGTATATAACTAGGAGTGGAATTGCTGCATCACAAGGTAATTTTATGCTTACCATCTTGAGGTACTGCGAAACTGTTTTCCACAAGATGTACCATTTTATATTCTCACCAGCAGTGGGCATGGGCTTCAATTTTGCCACATCCTTGACAACACTTTTTTATTTTATTTATTTTTTTAATTATAGCCATATCAGTGGGCCATTTACTTTTTTTTTCTTTTTTTGCATGGGTAGGCACCAGGAATCGAACCCGGTCTCTGGCATGGCAGGTGAGAACTCTGCCTTCTGAGCCACCATGGCCTGCCCCATTTACTTTTAATATAATTGTTGATATATTTGGCTTTATATTTTCCATCTTACTGTTTGTTTTCTCCTTGAACCACTTGCTTAATATTCCATTTTATCTTACTTCCTCTCTTTTCTTAAATTTTTAAAATCATTTTATTTTTCCTTGTTATTTATGGATGTTTGCAATTTTTAGTGATTTTAGTAGATATTACCACATGATTTTTCACTTATTACAATCTAATACAATGGGTAATTTTGTCAATTTCTAGAAAATGCTAGGGCCTTAGAACACTTTATTTCTTCTGCTCCTCTTTTGCTTTTTCTGCTATTGGTGACATGAATTTTAATTTTACAGATATATATAAGCACACAATATATTAATATCATGTCTGATGACAGTAATATTAATTTGGATTTTACACACATATTTACTCTTCTTGTCATTTAATAGGATTAATATTTAATCCTTTACAATTACTATATTTCCATCTATTATTTTTCTCATTGCTGAATAAACTGTCTTAGTATTTCTTTTAGAGTGGTTCTATTGACTACAAATTCTCTCAGAACTTGTTTCTCTGGAATGTCTTCATTTACCCGTCACTTTTGAAGGCTAATTTTTCTGGTAATAGAATGGATTGTCATTCATATTTTTAAGGTATTTTAAATCTTTTATTTCTTTGTTTTCTAGCTTAATTATTTCTGTGAGAAATCAGCTGTTGATCCTTTGAAGTAATATATCTCTTGTCTCTCTGCTTTAAAACTTTCCTCTTTATCATTGTCTTTTAGTAATGATATATGATATACCAAGGGAAGGCTTATTTGTAACTATTTAATTGTAATTTTCTTGTAACTAATGTGCTAGTGTTTTATTAATTTGGGAAAACTTTTGGCTATTACATATTCAAATATCACTTCTCCCACATTTGCTCTGTCTCCTTCTGAAACTGCAATAATATATATATGAATTTATCATGTCCCATATATCTCTTAAGCTCTCTTTTTAGTATTTCCCATTCTGTTTTCTCACTGTGCTTATCTCTTCCATTATATTCAATCCATTTTAGAATCTATCATTTCCATTCTTAATGTCAGTTATTTTTAAGTTTGAGAATTTCAATTTTATTATTTTCAAGGATCCCCATTCCCTGTGAAATTCTACATCTTGTCATCTTCTTATTGTACGTATTAATCACATTTATAGTAAAATACCTATCTGATAACACCATCTATAGGTCTGTCTCTAATGTCTATTTCTTTTCTTTTTGTTTTCTTCCTTGGTATGCTGTTCATTTTTTATTGAATATTTAACATGGATTGTGAAAAATTGTAGAGGCTCTGGGCAATGTTTTCTCCACCTGGAGAGTATTTATCTTATTCTCTGTTGGACAGATTAAGTGAGTAGTACCAACTTAATCCATCCAGAGCTAAACTGATGTGAAGGTAGTTGAATTCTTTACAAAGCTCTGCCTATCTCTGGTTTGCTCCTGCCTGGGGTGTATCTTTTAGGAATATCAAGAGATCACCTCCCATGTTACGACATCACCCTTTCTTGGCAGGCCTGGATCGTCAGTTGTCTCACTTCAGTTTTTGAGGCCACCCACAATTTTGTTCTGCTTTTTAACAGCTTTCTTCTTGGCCTCTCAGCTGCTAGTCCTGGACATCAGAAATAGGCAAATGCATCAAGGTGAAAATCACTGAGTGTTAGCATTTCTTCTTTTTTCCTTTCTCTGTCTGGGAAACAGACTGAGGAAGTCCTGGCTGTCTTTGACCAACTCCAATTTTGCTTCCTAAGCCCTGACATTCTGCCCCAAAATACTGCTGGCTTCTCATCTATTATCAGGCATTTGGCTTAGCCAAAAATGGGCAACTCTCCCACCAGAAAAAGCAGAAGAATGTCCACTCACCTCACTGTGATTTTTCTCTTTCAAGAATCTTAGGCTCTTAAGTACTGATTGCCTTGGTGTGTCTTGATCCAATTAACAATGTGTATGTGTGTTTCATTTCGTTTTGCTTTAAACATTTTTTTAAATCTGTGCATCCTAATTGTTCTCCATGAGACCCTTAGACTGCTAAAAGATCCTCCATCACAGCAGGCAGCAGAGTTCCCTGGGTATATTTAGGAAGTAAAGCCGACAGAATAGTTTGACAGAATAAATGCTGGTGTGCATATTAACCATGTTTTCTAGCTCCTGTAGATTGATTCTTTTATGTTTATAGATGATCCCGGGTGATCAACCACTATCTATACTTGTGTTACTCTTCAGATAATTATGGCTGCATCCTGTTACAAGGAAATAGCTCAGAGTAGCTTGGGCACCACTTTCAAATATAACTAACCAATCCCATTTTAGCGTATACCTACTTCATTCTTAGAAGCTTCCCTTGGGCCACAATAAAAAATACTTAGTGTCACTTTCTTTCTCTCTCTCACTGTCTGGTAATCAACCCTGGTGTTTCCCCCTTGTAACTCTGCATGGTGTGCTTTGCTTTCTCCAGGGAACTGTGAGTATAATAAATCTTTCAAACACTTCCAGTCTCTCTCTTGATCTGCATCTTGACTACCATACCTCATGCAAGGTAATATGAACAAAATGATATTGGAGATAATGATGTGTCAAGAATAATTCCAGGTTATGCTGGCTAGCACTGCTAAAACCGTCGTTTACTGAAATAGAGAAGATTTTTGCTGTTCATCTTTCATAGCCCAATTCAATGGCTTCCTGCTCAGTGACCTTCCCTGCACACCACTGATTAAAATGGTTACATCTCTGCTTCTATGTGATGCTCACTTATGGCACTTGGTAGTGCTCACCTCAGGCTATCTTCCAAGGGGAGCCTGTATATTTTTGTTTTCTTGAATTAAACACTCCATAGCTTTCCCTCTTACAAGATACATGATTGGATAATTGATTTATCACCTCTCAAGTTTTATCTGAAATATAGAGAAGATAATATTACTTAATTATAATGTTGCTATAATGTTTTAATGAAATAATTTATAGCGGGCTTCTGCTAAAATTCCTGGGAGACAATAATGAACAATTGAGTACTAGCTACAGAACATAATAATGATTATCATTATTGTATCTGTTTTATCTCTCTTTCTATTATGTAATATGCTGAGGGCCAATTGTCCATATTGTACAGCCATGTGTTTGGGTTGCTTCTCTGCCTATATTGCCAGCCAGACCTGCCCAACAGCTCTGCACCTGTTGCTTCTTAGAAGCATTTGAGGCACTCATTCAGGATTTCTTTTTTCCTTCACTATCTACTTGCTCCCACTATGTTTTCTTATTTTATTTTCTGTTTTATCCCTGGATCGGGATTTGTATCAAACCACCCCTTGATCCACATTCTGGATATTGTGTTTTGGCACTAAAATTGCTCCCTTTTCCATATTAGGATCTCAATTTTTTTTTGGTATGGATTCCCAATGCACATTTGCCCAGCGTAATTCTTATTCTTGTACTTGTCCATATCCCCCACTTCTTCTTACAGCTGCTTGTAGATTGGCATGTGAGAATGTATATGTGTGCATGTGTGTGTGGACAGGTATGTTTACCATAAGAGGTTTGAAAGGGATTGCTCTCTATCCTATATGGGTTCTTATATATATAAGTGCTTGGTACATACTAGTTGAATGAACAAATAAGAACTACAAGCTTAGCTTGGAGAAAGAGACAACAGCTTTGATCTGACGCAGCTTAAATTCTGGTGGGTGTGACAATCCCACTAGTAAATGAATAAATGGGCTATATAATTATAAATAATGGTAAAATAAAGCAACGTGGAAAATTAGAACAAGCTTCGAGGATATATTGGATGAGAACTTTTTTTGGTAACTTAATTTTTCATTTGACAAAAAAATTTGTAGACAATAAGAAATACATACAAACTTTTATTTACATGAAATCTTCTGAACAACTTTTTGACGTAAGTAATTTTATCACCCCCATTTTGCAGATGAGATGATCAAGGCACAGTTAGATAACTCGTCAGAAGTTGTATGTCTGAGGTCACAGGGCTGGTAGGTGGCCCTGGGGGGCCTGTGTTCTTTCTGCCTTGCTTCTTGCTAAATGTGCCTGTGTCTCCCCACTCTCCACAGCGAGAGTGTGCTGGCTTGTGCAGCCAAGTTTGGTATACCAGGGTCATGCATGTACTTATTTGGGACAACTGGGCACTGCCATTGAGCCCCTGCCTCTGTGCAGGTCAAGCCCTCCCTTGCCAGGTCATGTGCTGAGAGTCTGAGAATGGCCAGGGAGGGTCTTCTTTTTTTATTGAGAAATCTTCACACACATACAGTCCATCCACAGTATACAATCAGTGGCTCACAATATCATCACATAGTTGTGTATTCATCACCATGATCATTTATAGAACATTTGCATCACTCCAGAAAAAGAAATAAAAAGAAAAAACTCATATATCCCAAATCCCTTACCCCTCCCTCTCATTGACCACTACTATTTCTTCAATTTACCCAATTTTTTGCCCTTTATCCCCCTATTATTTATTTATTTTTACCCTTATTTTTTTTATTCATCTGTCCATACCCTGGATAAAAAGGAACACAGTTCAACAGTTTCAGGTACTTCCCTCCAGCCACTCCAATATACCATTAATTAAAAAGGGATATCTAAATACTGCATAAGAATAACTCCAGGATAACCTCTTGACTCTTTGAAATCTCTCAGCCACTGAAACTTTATTTTCTCTCATATAAACTGACCACACACGCTAAATTAGGTAATACACTACCCAAAATATAAATTTTGCACCAAATAAACATCTCTCCCTTTGGTCTTATACAGAAGTTGAAGCTTTAAAATATTGATCATATCATCTTTTACCCTGTATTCTGATTTGACTTAGTCTTATCCAGATCAGCTTCATTCATATCTCTAGTTGAAGTCTGATCAATTTTTCAACCTTTTTTAACAGTTGCTGTATGGAGAAATTCTGACTTTCATAGCTTCAGTGCTCTAATTCAGAGTCCCAGGTGTCACATTAATACCCAAAGTTTCAGGAGACGACCAGGTTATAAACAAATAGCTCAGTATCTCAGAATTTAGAAATAACAGTTACAACTTCTGAATATATGTGATTGCTGTAAGAGTTTACAATCTAGGACCCTTTACAATAGGCCCCAACCTGATAACCCATGATCTTGACTTAAATTCTCCCAGTTTTTATATTATACTTATGTGAGTGAGGCATGATACTATTTATCTTTTTGTTTCTGCCATTTCATTTAGCATACTGTCCTTAAGCTTCATTCACCTAGTTGCATGCCTCATAACTTCATTCCTTCTTGCAGCCACTCAGTAGTCCATTGTATATTTATACCACAGTTTCCCCTTCCATTCCTCAGCCGTTGTACCCTTAGGCCACATTCATCCATTAAGAATTGTGAACACTGCTGCCATAAACACCAGGGTGCAAATGTTGGGCCAGAACATTTTAACAGCATTTTCAGTGCATATAGTTTTGTGAGCTCAGTGCAGTCATGTTGGACCTCTTGTTAAAATATACACATCTTGCTCTAATTCTCTATGATCTAATATTTTTAAAAGTCGCTATGTCGACTCCTAAAGCTTTGAAACAAAATGCGACTATTATTGCTGCCTCTTGAAGAGGCAACATAAGAAATGTTTTGTGTCATAATATACAACAAAATTTTCCCCAAATTCTCTTCATACATGTCTGCCACAGTCTCCTCAAGAGCAATTAATCCTAATACCTGATACTTATTTCCCTTATTACAACTCATCTCTCTTATCTCTACCCAAATTCTATCCAATCCTTTCTCCCACTGTTTCCGTTTGCTAAAGCTGCCAGAATGCAATATACCAGAAATGGGTTGACTTTTTGAACGGGGATTCATTAGTCTCAAAATTATAGTTCTATGGTCATGAAAATGTGCAGAAATTACAGAAAATATCTTCTCTGAGGAAAGGCTGCTGGCATCCAGGTTTCCTCTGCCACAGGGGAAGGCACATGGTGACATCTGCGGGTCCTCTTCTCCTGGGTTCTTTTTTCAGTGACTCTCTCCAAATGTCTCTGGGTGTTTTCTCTCTCTTGTCCTCATGAAGGACCCCAGTAAAGGGATTAAGATCTACCCTGAATAGGCTGAATCACATCTCAATTGAACCAAAAAGTCCCACCCACCATAGGTCTGTCCCCATAGTGATGGATTAAAAAAACAAGGCCTTTTGTGGGGTACATAATAGCTCCAAACCAACATATCCACACTGCCTTTCTTGCCTAAAGAAATGTAGTCCCAAACTTTTTCCATTTAATTATCTAAGCACTTTCTCTTGCTTAATTAGAAAGGACTGAGCTAAAAATGGGGATACAAAAGAGAGTATTTTATTATCTTCATCCCTATCATATTTGGGAAACACATTTAGCATTTTTACAGCTGAATAAAGCTAAGATGCATAGTTAAAAAAACAAACCTACTTAGTACCATATTAACCCCAAAGCAAGCACTAATTACTAAAAAAATGTATTTAAAATTCATAACCAGAGATATATGGAGTTCAAATTAATCTTCCATATTGATAGATTTAGGCAATATTACTAACTTACATTTCATAATGTTCTCTGTTGAAATTGGGTATAATAAGACTTCCTTCATGGATTGAACACTAGAATTATATGAGTTAACTCATTAATCAATTCAACTAACATTTCTAGAACATTTACAGCGTGTTCAGTATCTGCAGATGCAAAGATTACAAAGAACTTGCAGTATATATGGCAACCAAACATTATAGCACAAAATATTAAGGGTGATGATTATATGTAAAGGTCCTGAAATACTACGCTGAGATGAACTGTTCTGGAGGATTGGGGTGTTCTAGTAAAGGGTTCCTGCAGGTGATTACATGTCTGTAGAAATTTAGAGGATAAATGGGAGTTTGACAGGAAGACAAATGGTGAGAAAGGAAATCCAGACAGAGGACACAGCAAATTCAGAGTCCAATGGTGAGAAATAGCCTGCTTTATTTAGGAATCAGTACCAGGCCATTGTTTTGAGAATGTCAGATGGTGGAATGGGGGAAAGCTCAACTGGAGGAAATGAAGCAGGAGAGAGAGGCAGGATCTCTATCATTTAAAGTTTGTTTGTTTTTTATGCCACTCTTTAGATTTTATTATCTAGTCAATGGAGATATGAGAGTGTCATTGGGAGACAGGATCATATTTATATTTTTTAGAATTACTCCAGGACCATCTTAAGTAGATTGCATGGAGTGAAGTCAGAGAAATGAGTAAGGAAGTCTTTGTACTAATTCAGAAGAGAGATGTAAATGAGAGATGTATGTGATATCACAATGCCTTATATAACATAGGTGATTAATAAGTGATAGTTTCTTTTCCCATTTGGCAATTCTCTAAGTTAGTAATGTCAGATGTTGTTATCACCATTTTACAGCCTAGGGCATTGAGTTGTTAAGACAGCCAATGACTATCCCTGGGAGGTACAGACTGTAGATAACAGGACCAGAGCCACCACTGTTGTGCTTCTGCTTTCAAGTTCAGCACTTTTTCCAATGTCTAAAAACATTGAGATGGAAAATGAGAACAGAAAGTTTTTAGATAAATATTCATTTTCAGCAAATGGCCTCTAACGTCCCAAGTATGAATCAGATCCTTCCTTAATCAAGTTCCCTCTCCAGGATTCATTCATTCCACACATACTTTTGGGGGAATCTGTTAAAAGAAGGAATCAGGGACACAGTAGAAAAAGAGAAGAATGATTTGCTTTTATGGACCTTAAATTCTGGTAGGTGAGAGAGACATTCTACATGTAAATGAATGAGTGAGTCATATAATTATAAGATAAAATAGCTCTACGTGGAAACTTACAACAAGGTTGTAATATAGAAAATGTTGGAGGAGTCTGTATTAGATAAGGTCTTTAGGAAAATTGGGGAAGAAATGATATTTGAATTGATACCTGAATGCTTTAAAGGAGCAAGCCATGTGAAGATGTGGGGAAACATCATTTTAGGGATGCACAAGTACTATCAAAGTTAAAGGACCCGTGAATCATCCAACTTTGTTGTTTTTTTTTCAAAATAGATTTGACTACTCAGGACTTCTTGTACTTCCAAATAAATTTTATGATTGGCTTTTCCATTTCTGCAAATAAGACTATTGGAATTTTGAAGGAGATTGCATGGAATCTGTGAATGTTTTGGTAGAATTGACATCTTAATAATGTTAAGTATTCTAATCCCTGAACATAGAATGTACTTCTATTTATTTAGGCATTCTTTGATTTATTTTAGCAATGTTTTGTAGGATTCTGTGTATATTTCTTTACATCCTTGGTTAGATTTATTCCTAGATATTAGACTCTTATAGTTCCTATTGTAAATGAGTTTTCTTCTCTTGATTTCTTCTTGAGTATTCATTATTAGTGTATAGAAAAATTATTGATTTTTGCATATTGGGTCTTGTACCCAACCATTTTGCTGAACTTTGAAATCAGTTCTAGTAGCTTTGTTGTGGATTTTTCAGGATTTTCTGTAATTAGAATCACGGTATTTACAAATAGGGAATGTTTCACTTCTTCTTTTCCAATCTGAATGCCTTTCATTTCTTTCTTTAGCTTAATTGCTCTGGCTAGAATGTCTAGTACAATGTAGTGATGGTGGGCATACTTGTCTGGTTTCTGATCTTAGTGGAGAGAAGACTTCAGTCTTTCACCATTGAGTATTATATTAGTGGTAGATTTTTCATGTCTGCTTGTGATAGTTAAGTTCATGTGCAAATTTGACTAGGTTATTGTATCCAGCTATTTGATCAAGCAATCACTGGCCTGATTGTTACTGTGAGGATATTTTGTGAATTTAAATAAAGAATAAGTTGATTGTATCTATAGATGATTACATAGTCAATCAACAAAGGATATTGTCTTCAGGAATAAGAGAAAACCATGGGAATAAGCTGGAAATCAATATAGCCCAGAGAAGCCAGAAGAAGCTGACATGGGCATTGCATGTGATAGAAAAGCCAAGGACCAAGGTGTGTCAGCAGCCATACCTTTTAGCAATGTTTTGTAGTCTTCTGTGTATAGTCCTTTGCATCTTTGGTTAGATCTTTTCCTGGATATTCAATTATTTTAGTTGCTATTGTAAATGGTAGAAAGCATCACTTTGATGATGCCTTGAGTTTGTACTTCTCCTACCCTCAAAATTGTGAGCCAATAAATTCCCATAATTTAAGACAATCCATTGCAAGGTATTTATTTTAGCAGCCAGGAAACAAAGCAGTTTTTGTACCAGGAGTGGGGTGTCATTATTATTTTAAAATACCTAAAATGTGGAAACAGCTTTGGAATAAATTGATGGGTAGAAGCTGGAAAATTTTTGAGGTACTTGATAGAAAAAGCTTAGATTACTTTAAAGGGATGGTCAATAGAAATATGGGAATTACAGGTACTTCCAATGAGGCCTTAGCAGGAAATGACAGATGTGTTATTAGAAATTGGGAAAATTATATTCTGCTGTCAGATTGAAAGTGGAGCTTGTAAGTGATGAACTTAGATATTTAGCTGATGAGATTTCCAAGCTGAAGATGCTGCCTGGCTTCTCCTTGCAGTTTATAGTAAAATGAAAGGAGAAAGAGGTAAGTTGAGAACTGAACTTTTAAGGACAAAGGAATCAGAAATTGATAGTTTGGAAAATTCTGAGCCTATCTACATATTGTGCTCCAAGACTAGAGCTGAAAGCAGTTCCATCAAGGACCTACTTGAGCTTTTGGGAACTGAGTAATCAGAGGACAAGGATCCATGTGAGGATTGAACCGAATATCCTTTGCTAAAGAGGGTGTGGATGAACACAGATCTAATCGGTAATTTCAGTGGATGTTAGGATTGGAAGTGGAGTTACTCAGGAAATATTTGTGGAAAGTCCTTCTGTCTTATGCATGCAAAGCTGACAAGGCTTTTGCAAAATTTGTATGAGCAGAACCACTGTCAGCTTGAACTTCAAGGGACAGAGAAGGGATAAATTGAAAGAAGAATGATTTCAAGAGCAAAAGCATGGAAATTGAAGTCTGGACCAAAAAGATCTCCCCAAGTCAAGAAAGGGGGACATGCATGTGTATGGAAAGGCCAGATCCACTCCTGCACTTGGAAAGGGAAGGCCTTATCCTCTGGTCAGAAAGATTGTTCCTACCTCAATGCTCAGAGAGGGTGGGGCCAGTGTCCTGGTGTTTGAGGAAACAGAGGGAAAAACACGAGGAAAGACTAACTGCCATTCCGATGCTTGAAAACAGTAGAGCCTACATCCCAATGTTCAAGGAGAGCATGGTTGCTGCACAAGTGTTTGGAAGGGGTGGGTGGGGCTGCACTCTGTTAGGCCAGACGACAAAGCATCAAGCCATAGATGACCCTCAGACCTTGAAATCTAATGGAATTTTTCCTGTGGGGTTTCAAAATTATTTGAGACCCATGACCACTATTTGCCTTCCAATTTCTCCCTTCTGCAATGGAATGTTTATCCTATGCCTGTCCTTCCTTTGAATATTGGAAGTGGATAACTTGTTTTCTAAGTTTCAAGGTCCACAGACCTTCAAAAATTTTTGTCACAGAACAAACAAGACCCATAACTGATTTTGATGAGACTTTGTACTTAACATTGTTACTGAAATGACTTAAGACTTTGGAATATTGTAATAGAATGAATGCATTTCACAACATGGAAAGAACATATCTTTTTGAATAACAAAAGAAAAAACAGATAAATGGTGCTTCATCAAACTGAAACTTTCTGTGCATCAAAGGACATTATTATGAAAGTAAATGGACGACCTTCAGAATGGGAGAATATAATTGGACACCACATATCCAATAAAAGTTTAATATCTAGACTATATGAAGGAATCATACAACTCAAAAACAAAAGGACAAAGAACCCAATTAAAAACTGGGCAAAAGATTTGCATGTAGACCATTCTTTGAAAACGATACACAAATGGTCAAAAAGCACGTGAAAAGATCATTTGTCATTAGGAAAATGCAAATCAAAACCAAAATGATATACTATTTCACATCCATGAGAATGGATATTATTGAAAGGACAGAAGAAATTACAAGTGCTGGAGAAGACATAGAAAAATAGGAATACACACTTATTGTTCATCAGAATGCACAATGGTGCAGTCACTATAGAAGACAATTTAGCATTTCCTCAGAAAGTTAAATATGGAGCTACCATATGGCCCAGTAATCCAATTGCCAAGTATATACCTCAAGAATTGAAAACAGGGAATCAAACAGATAATTATACACTGATTTTCATAGTAGTGATATTCACAATTGCCAAAAGATGGAAGCAACCCAAGTGTCTATCAATTGATGAGTGGATAAACAAGATGTTGTATATACATACAATGGAATATTATTCAGCTATAAAAAGGAATAAAGTTTTGGTATATATGACAACATGGATAGAACTTGAAGATATCATGTTGAGTGAAATTAGCCAGACACAAAAGGATACATATTATATGATCTCATCAATATGAAATAATTAGAATAAGTAAACACATAGAGTCAGAAGCTAGTATGCAGATTATCAGGGATTGGAGTCTGGGTAGGGGAATAAGAAATTAAGCCTTAAAATTAATGGAGTCACTCTTTAGGGTGATGGGAAAGGTTTGGTAATGGATGGTGGTGATTGTAGCACAACATTTTGAACATAATTAACAGCACTTAATTATATATTTGAACGTGGTTAAAAGGGGAAGTTTTAGGTTGTATATATGTTACTAGAATAAAAATAAAAAAAAAAACCCATAGGAATGTACAACACAATCAATGAAGCCTAATGTAAACCTTGGTCTATAGTCAATAGTGCAATTACAATAGCGTTCTTCCATCAATTATAATAAATGTACCACACTAACGTAAAGTGTTAATGTAAGGTAGGTATGTGGGAGCTCTGTATTTTATATATGATTTTCCTGTAAACCTTCAAGTTCTCTAATAAAAAATAAAACACAGTGAGATACCATTTCACACTCACAAGAATGACTATTATTAAATAAATAACAGAAAAGTGTTGATTGGAATGTGTGAAAGTAGAAAAAACAATGAAAAAAAGTTAAAGGACCCAAGACACACATTATGTTTTGGAGTTGAATATCAACAAGAGGGTCATTGTGGGTGAGGCTAAATGTAGAAGACTAAGGAGATGATGTCATATAAAAATGGAGGACACAGAAATTAGTTTAAATTTTAGTTGTATTTTTTTTCCTGAATAATGGGATGAATAGTGATTTGTTTGCTGAAAAGACTTGCAGGGAAGCTTCAAGGAATAATCAATACATGATAAGATTGAGATGGCTATCGGTAATTCATTTAGAGCTGTTGAAGCACACAGATATTTTAGTTTGGGACTCAGGGAGAGACAATGTTAGAAATAAAAACGTAGGAGACATCAGCATTCAAAAAGGTATTCAAAGTTATGGATATCACTAAGGAGTGAGCATATGTAGTGAAAAGAGGGTCAGAGTCTGGTTCTTAGAAAATTTAGAGTCCAGGAATAGGACAAATTGTTGGCAAAGGACACTGAGGATCAGTCAAAGAAGGAGAAAAAAAACAGAAGAACATGGTTTCCAAGAAGTCAAGTGAATAAAGGGTTTTAAACCAGGGAAATTAATCAACTGTATCACATGCTACCTAGAGGTCAAATAAAATGAAGACCAAGAATTGACCAATGGACTTGGGAAGATGGGGGCCATTAGTGAATGACAAATGTGGTGTGTGCAGAATGCTGGGGATGAAGGCCAAATCAAAGTGGGCTAAGCAAAAAATGGAAGTGCAGAAATGAAAACTATCAGAACTCACAATTCCTTCCAGGAGTTTACCATATAGGAGAATAGGGTAATGGAACTGGTGAAGGGATTTAAAACTGAGAGTTGTTATAACCTACTTGTGTGCTTATGAGAATGGCATAATAAGAGTGGAAATGATGCTTTCAGGGAGTGCACAGGGAAAGGCTTGGCAGATAAATTCATGTTGGTAAACTTGTGACTTAGGCCTGTGAGCAGTCACACTGAGAGAAAACAAGAACTAGTTAATATTTATTTCACCCATACCATATGAAAGCATTTTCACTAGATACTTCTCTATGTAATAGTCACACCACAACTCTGTAGTGTAGTCACTATTATTTCTTCCAGTTTTATAGATAGGGGAAAATATGTCTTAGAGAATTCTAATGACTTGCCCAGCATCACACCACTAATAAGTGGTTGGGACTTGGTTTCAAACCTGGGTCTTCCAGCTCCTGTTTGTAATTGTTCTATTGTGATCCTAAGGAGAGGAGCCAGGACTTCTGTCCAGCTCATGAACTCTCTCTAGGTAATCAGTGATGAAGTAACTTACTTCTTACTGCTGCTCAGAATTATTTGGGGGTCTTAAATTTTTACTAAAAATGCCAGGTGCATCAGTAATAGTTTAATATCTCATAGTTATGGTTCATACTGATTTCAGGGCTGCAGGCTGAGGGTTATAACCTGACATTGCCAAGAAAATCAACCTAAAAGCTATCACTTCGTGGAAAGTATCTTGAGGACAGGTTCTTTGGACATATACTGTATAACAGATCTCTTACCATTTGCAATTCCTTAATTAAATTAAAATAAAACATTTCTATCAATCTATATTGTGTTAAATAGTAAGTTAGTTGGCAGGCCTATATATATGACTCTAGAATCAGATTCAGGGTGGACAGTTTCTTCTCTAGGGTAACTCTATCAGTACAATTGAATTGGGGTCTATTAGGCCCCATATCATTTATTTTCTGCACAAAGTTATATTAAAGCTTTGGATTTGGAGAACACAGAGAAAGGAGCCAGAAGACCAGTGACAGAAAATTTGTTTTTCAAAGAAACAGATGATTGATTGATTAGTTGTTCGTCTCCAATTTCTTTTCAAGAAACATTTGAGGATGTTTGCAAAGATACACAGAGTATGAGGTAAATATAATTAAACACAGAAATAAGGGGGAAAGGAAAACAAGGGGTCTCAGGTCAAAGGTAAGGACCAAATACACGCCGTAAGTCCTAAATATTCTCCCAGAGGTAAGGGAAGAATTCACAGGTGCTCTCTAATTGGAGAAAAATTGAATGATTATGTTACTCTGTCTTTCTTTAATCGAGAAAGTTTTAATTCTTTCAATGGATTTAAAATTAAATTATATCCATGTTATTTGGCCCTTACCTCCAACATTCCTTTCAGGACAAAACGACTCTCTGGAATCACCTCCGTGGAGCACAGATTTCTCACATAAGAATCAGGTTGGCAGACAGTCTTTCTGGTACACCATTCCATCTGCCCACCTCTCTACTAGGCCAACAGAAGATGTTCTCCTGTAGAGGACAAAAATCTCTCAACATTGTCTTAATTTCATCTTCATAATTGTTCAAATGTTGGCATTCATTTTATGAGCTGATTTTCCTATGCTAATTAGGGCTTTGTGCAATCTAGAGCAAACAGTCAGTATCAAGAAGAAGAAAAAAAACCAGAGCTCTTCTATAAACACGGTGACGGAAGTAGTATCACAAATCATGACTAAGACTGACTAACTGCTCCGCGTCTAATACAGGCCCAACATAGACTCTCTTCACACAGCTTTCTTCACAGTAAACAAAATCTAGTCTGATTGTTTTGGAATCAGTTTGATTTGATAAGACACTGGGGCTCTGTCAATAACCAACAAACAAAATACAATTTCCTTTGAATGGAACTAGAATTATGTTTTGAAGAGACTGATTTTCTTTTTCTTAAGGGAGTTGTGAGAATGAAGCTGGAAATTCCTTTCCCAGTGTCAAAATGTAGGAACCAATTGTTCAGAAACCTAGATGCTTTTCTTCAAGCTCTTCGGGTAATATCAAAAGAGAAAAATTCCTAATTCTCAGGAATGTGATAAATTAAAGTACAGGAGAGGTAACTTATTAGAATGAAATAAGTTTGAGATTTGGAGTTAGGGAATTTGGTCAAAGGCTTGTGTCAAACCAAAACTATTGTAAAAGCCATGGCTTTTATGAAACTCAGGTTTCTCTGCAATCAAAAAAATTAATAAATAGCTCCTACTCTATTGGCTAGTTGTAAGAATTTAGTTGGAAAATATACTTGAGCATCCTATGGATTATTATGGGCTCAATAACCTCAATAACAAGTAAACATCAAGTTTTAAAGTATTGTGTCTCTGCATACATTTGCTGCATACCTCAGCTTCAGCCAATACTTTCTAGACTTTTCTGCACTCCCTATTCCAATTTTTGATGTAGAAAATAGTAGATACTCAGATTATATCATTTAGAATAAACAGAAATGTCTGCTACTCTTAGCTTGTTTAGCTTAAGACAATGTTTAATAAATTATGGGTTTGTTATGCTCTTAGAATTAGAGAAATTTGATCAGTGTTAAACACAAGGACAATACCAAAAACAGTTAACTATTTTCAGGCTCTTTTCTTGTGTTGCTGACAGAAACCAACTTTTTAAAGGATTCTTTCAATTCACCACCAGGTCCTCTAATAATTAAAGCTGTGCTCTTTCGACAGATCTTCCTTTACACTCAAACACATTATTGGATTTTATCACCAATCCAATAATGTTTCAGAATAATATCAGATAGACATTCCTGATTGGTCTAGTATGGTTTAAAACTCTTGTAATCTTGATGAGGAGGACTAGGAGGGGAGGATGGGTCCTTATTTACAAATGTATATATTGTGAATATTGATGCCCAGACTTAAAAACTGATCTAAGTCCTGGTTCAACCACCTCATGAGTGTCCTAGATTGCTGGACTGTGACAACTCTTCTGAAGTAGGTTTGGAATTTACAGAGTAGTTTCTTGACCTTGATTTCCATTTTGGGGAAATATGTTTCCTTGGGGGATGTTCAATAGTTTGTAACATCTGTCCTCATCACTATATGACTTTGTCCTCATTCTTTAAAGAAAATTCAAGCAAGTTCAGTTATTATGTGTGCTAAGCTCTCAACAATATAAATTCAGTGTAAATTCTGGCAGCTCTGAGGAAGAATGGGTAGAAGCAGGAAGACCAGTTTGAGAGTTGGTGGATGGGCATCACAAATATCCAAAATTCTATGGCAGAGAATCTCAAATTTCAGTGTGCAAAAGAGTCATGGAGAAAGTTGTCAAATTGTGGATACTAATGGGGTTGGGCTCAAGAGACTGCATTTCCCCAAATTCCAGGCAATGTTGACATTGTTGGTTCATGGAACACACTTTGAATAGAAAGAATCTACGGTCTGCCCATAACTTGTTTCTACCTCTGTGCCTCTATCCTTTGACTTGATGCTTGAGAGCAGTGTTTCTTTTCCCTGAACTGCACCTTAGTTCCCACTGGAGAGTATTAAAATACCCTGATGTCTGATACACATCCCAGAAATTCTGATTTTATTATTCTGGTAGAAGGCCCAGACATCCAGATATTTTTAAAGCTCTTCAGGTGGATCTAATTTGCAGCAAGGGTTGAGAGTCCTTGATTTAGTTTATCTGGCTGGATCCCAACTTCACCCTTTGATGCTGCTTCTCAGTTCCCCTTGTCTCCAGGCTGCACTGGATGTAGACCAGTTACCTATCCAATGGAACCCAAGATCTGAGTACTGAGCGGTAGCCCTGACTCATCCAGCAGCGAACTTACAGTAAATGCTCAGTCTCTCTTTGATTGGTGTCCCCAGAACTTGTTGCTCCCACAGCATCTTTATTATTTTATTTTGCCATGGTGTCTTTATATGTCTATGCCTCCTGTAAGGAGGGGCACTGTGTCATGCCCATCTTTATTTTCCCAGTCCCTAGTATAGTGCCTGGCCCAGGTTAGACAATCTGTACAGATGTATGCAATAAATGAAATGAATCGATGCAGCGTGCTTGATAGGCTCCCAAAAGATCTCCTTAGAATTCTTCGGTGAGGCATTCTTGGATGAAATGTAGGTATTAAACATAGCTGCCATCACTTCCCAAATGTGAGCAAGAAAACCTGATTAAAAGGAACACAGGCTAAAATAAACCTATGCTAATAGCCTTGACTTCCTATATATTCATATAAAATTGTCCTGCTGAAAATTCCAGGGTAATATTACTCATTATAGTTTCCAACACTCATTTATAGAAATTATTGCTATTATATTTCCATATATATGTGTGTGTGATGCTTACATTTTGTGGGGGGGAGTGGTGGTGCATGGTCCAGGAATTGGACCCAGGTCTCCCACATGGAAGGTGAGCATTCTACCACTGGACCCACCCATGCACCCTGTGATGCTTACATTTATATATGACATATTTAATCCTATGAACATATATGCAGAGTACTATTTTAATGCTCATCTTACCTGATGAGGTAAGGATGGCAGGGAAAGGTTAAATAACTTGGCATGGATCACATAGTTAGGAACTGGCAGAGCTAAGACTTAAACCAAGCAGTTTGGGTCCAGAGATCAGTTTTGTAACCATGACCCATTTTGTCACAGAAGGCTTGACCAGTCCAGAAGCAAGTGGGGCTATCCCCTTATTTTAAACACTTCTCCTTAGGTGTTTTTGTTTGTTTTTGTTTTTGTATTTTACTTGCTACATCTCATATTATGCTTATAATCAACCTACATCTAAATTTTAAAAATGTCATTGCATCTCTTAAATTATTCTCTCTCCCTCTGTCATATCTTCAATTATTCCCTATAATCTGAATCCTACCTATCAGCTTCTAAATATCTTTGAAGTTTTACAATTAAGCAAATAAGCAAGCAGACAAAAAACCTTCTAACTTCATATTCCCCTTCTCTTGCTACCCCATTTCTGCTTTATTATTACTATTATTGTTATTATTATATTTTATAATATCAGGCACTCCCTCAATTTAATCCTCAACCCAATCCAGGTGGCACCTGGCTCCATCACTCCACCAAAACGCTTCTTATTCTGCCACTCATGACCTTTATACCTGACAATTCTCAGGCCTTGCATTACTTGTCTTTTACTAGCTTTGGACAGTGTTAGAGGTCTCTTGATTTTCTCTTTTCCTTGACTTCCATTCCCAGACTGTCCGGTCTTTCTTGACTGCTTATCAATCTGTTTTGCAGACTTATTCTATCTGTGTAGCAATTGAATGGTGGAATTCATCAAGCTTTACTCACAGGCTTTACTCTTCCACTCTTACTCAATGCTTTCTTTGTAGATGTTCTTCTCCATCCTCAGGGTTTCTTTACACTCACATGCAGGTTAGACATCCCCTCTGAACTCTCAATACTTATGAGATACCTCAAGTACCCATTAAAATTAATATGCCCAATCTGAACCAATATTTTCTCTGCCCACTCCCAAACTAATCACCTTCCAGGGTTCTCTATCTCAGTGAGTAGCATCTTGCTCCATCTAGTCGTGACACTCACACATCCAGAAATCATCTGACATTCTTCTATCCTTCATTTCTCTTACAAATCCACTGACTCTACTTCTTAAGCATCTATGATCTGTGCTTATCTCTCCATTCCCAACACTCCCACCATCCTAACGGGTATGCCTATGTTGGTTCTCTGGGTCTCATTTGTTCTCCACGCAGGAGATTTAGAAAAATAATTTACAAATAAAATACTTTTATTTTTAAAAGAAACCTGATCATGTCAAACATAAACATACTCCTCCACTCCCAGCTAAAAACACTTCTATTAAGCCTTAGGATGAGAACCAAATTTCTTAACATGGCCCACAAAGTTGTCATAATCTGCCGTTATCTACTTCTGCAGCCTAATTTTGTAATCTTAATCCACTCCCCTTCTGACAGTTGTCTTCATTTCAGCTACGTTATGTCTCAGCTGTGTGAAACTTTGAAGTCTCAACACTAATCATCCTCCCACCACCACAGTGTTTTAACATATACTGTTTTTTTGTATTTTTTTTTATTTTTGGCATGGAACAGTCATTGCTCCTGTCACATAGTAAGCTACTTTCTGCTCTTCAGGTCTAAACTCATCATTACTTCCTTAGGAAATCAATCCTTGACATTGTTTACTGTATTGAACCCCTCTACCATATGATTTCAGAGCACCATGTATTTGCCATTCTTAGCACTTACAAGGGTTTTAATTTTGTAATTTTTGCCAGTATCTGTCATCATCACTAGGATATAAGCTTCATGAAGAAGACGACCCTATCTGCTCCTGCTTACTTTCTGTCTAACTACCTAATACAACACCTACTGAAGTCACTAAATTAATATTTTGTTCAATGATTGCAAAAGTGTCATTCATACTGATTATTGTTAAGACATTCTGAAGGCTCTCTTTACTTATGAAATTATTTGCTTGTTTGCTTTTTGAACTTCAATGCCAGTTGATGACTCTGACCTGGCTAGTTCTCTGAGGTCCTAAAATCATGTTTATTTGCACCCTTAACTCTTGATTTTTTTTAGAGTACTTTTCCCCCTAAGTTATACAAAGCCATACAGTCCTCCAAATGATAATACTGGCCCTTCAGAGTCACTTTTTTTCCCACTAGAGAATCTAATTTTCTTTTTAAAGCCTAGTCTGAACTCTGCAAAGCACCTCTTGATTCTTCCCTCTGGCTGACAAACCCTGTTCTGGGGGAGGTGAAGAACATGGAGACCATGGCTTTCTGTTCTTTTTCATCAGTCCCATTAGATCTACATTTTGCTCAATTGACAAGCACTGGAGTCTGTGTCTTCTTTCCTATGGCTTTCCAGTTATCCTCCCCTCTTCTCCCAGGCCAGACACACACACACACACACACACTGTGCAGACCCACACGTTTTCAAGAGGCAGGTGGTCATCACTGCCTGTTTGTTACCTGAGTGGAAACAGATGCTCACTGCAGAAATCCGCTTCAGATTGATGCACATAGTATAACCAACCTTCCAACAAAGATTCCCCACAGTAAGAGAGTAGAGTACATTTGGATTAGTGCTGAATAAATGAAAATGAAGAGTGCAGTGGAGAGGAAATCATGCATGGAAATGCATACCCATTAAGTTGTGGAATATCAACACTGCTAATGAGACCATCAGGCTCAGCATTCTTGTTCTACAGATGAGGACACTGAGGCCCAGAAAGTTGAGGTAACTTACTCATGAAGCAAAACTAGCTGTGGCATGGACTTCTGCTTCCCCGGCCTATTTGGAGATCAGCTACTACTTGTTGACTGCCTGTCTGGCTGAATGCTGTCCATCCCATCTATAATCTCTCTCTCTCTCTCTCTTTCTCACATATTCTTGTGTATATTTCATAGAAGATTTTTGAAGCAATTTCTTTTCCTATTCTTGATCCATAAATAAGAGTCATCCTGAATATCTGGAGATTTGTTCTTGTACTGGTCAAATTTTTTTTTCCTGATCTTGAATCAATTTTCAATTGGCATGGAATATTTAATGTTAAGAGGTGGGGCAGGACACTATTGAACCAACTACAATGGAGAGGGGCCAGGATCTTTCAGCTGTCAAGAGAGTGCAAAGAAGCCATTTCTGTGGCCACTCGATGATACTGATGATTTTTTAAAGGTTTAATATATGTAAGAAATGATCAAAACATTGAAGAAAGTATGTGGGCCTGTGGCAATAGGGACACAACCTCTCACCCCATGGGATTAGTTGCTTTAACCTTACCTTCAGTCTATATCTAGTTTCTTTTTCAAACTGGACTAGAATAACTAAGCAACATTTCTGAGGATGCCATCTTTTGAAACTTTTAATTAAATGCCTGTAAACACTGTTCTACATGAGCTCACTCCACATTTTGCTTATACTTCAACAAATGCAAGTAGCTCTCAGCCTTTCTCGTGAATTAAGGGATTATCCTGGCTGCTACTCCAGAATACAGTAAGAGCTCAACAAATGGCAAATTGCAAATCGCATTGAATAGTTGAGTTGCATTCTTAGGTAATTGTTTCCTCATAAGTATATTCTTAACTGTACTAGATTTTGACCAATCTTCTTCCTCAACCCTATACTTTTCTGTTGAAGTGCCCCCATCTGTTCTTGCTCCTTCCTTCCATGGCCTCAATATCCCCTCCTACGATGCCTGATGCCATCCATGGACAAAGCTCTCATTGTTGCCTCTCTCTAGGTTCTCAGGAAAGACTATTCTTTCTTTTGGGCTGATTTGTTCCCCTCAACAGTAGTGGATTTTGTCCTTTTCCTCCCTTAGTACCTGCCCAACCTATGGATATTTCTAACTCATAATCACATACTCCTTCTAGTACAGTAAAACTACCAGAGAAAGTCACCGCACAAACTAGGGCACTCATTGCTTGCCCAGGAATGTGACTCGCCCTACCTCCTTACCTATTGGTTTTGACTCCTCCCTGCCCAATCCCATGGAGGCATGGGATTGATTCCATTTCCAATCCTGGCTCCTCCCAGTTCAAGGTCCTAGCCCAATCTCTGTGACTGCTTTGGATATTATGATAAGCTCATACCTTTAATGTGAATTAATTGGCAATTTTTTTATTTTCAAAGTAAACTACATTGCCAAACATTTGGCCAATTTCCCTCTGTGACACGAATGATAACTTGAGATCTCTTTCTTGTATTCACCTTATAGCACCTATAATGGCAATAATCAAAGACTTTCCTACTAGTTATGATAAGGGTTATCTATATGGATTGAATAAATCTCAATTATGAATGTTATTCTGATCAACTCTAAAATAAAGAGAAGAGGCCATTAATAGAGAGAGTCATTCATTGGTATTATGAATGAGGCATTGCAGAAGTCAGATCACTTGACTTGGATAACCAGAATACTTTAGAATCTGACAGTTTGAATAGACATTGGGCATGTTGTAATGAAACATGCCTAGAACATCTTTGTTGTATCATCTGGTGCCAGCAAATGCAGATGACAGTTGTCCTTTCTCTCCTTTACAGGTGTCTCAAAACTGGCAAAACTGTTTGAATTGAATATGTTCTCAGGGATGACAAGAAGGAAGGTCACTTTTCAAAACTACTTCTTTTGCATTTTCGAGAGCAGCTAAAGTTCAGATTTTCAGAGAGAAAAGCTAATTCCCATGGGAATTTTTATATAGAACCCCCCTGCAAAAGAATCCTTTAGGATAATTATAATTACATATGCATCCTCTGCACAAGACACCATATTTTTTCTATCCCTTACAACAAAACTGTCATAAGTATTAACAGCTACCTTTTATAAATTAGAAAACAGATAACCAGCAGGATTGAGAACTGTGTCTGAGGTCATGCACCTACTAGTGGAAAATCTGGATTTGAACCCAGAAATACCAGACCCCCAGCCTATGGTCTTTTCAAGACACCTTGCTGTCTCCCGTCTTATTCCTACCATCGAACAATGTCAGAGATCGCTTATGATTCCAACTCAAGTGATAAGTTTTATGAGTCAGGCATTATATGATGTATTATGCACAATATTTTGTTTCAAAAATAGGCCACTATTTCATTGGTGATTTGCAAAAAATGATCATGATGAAGCTAGGCTGCAAGGAGCACCATCACTAATATAATAATGAGGATCTATAACTGCTGCAATTTTGAAAATGAGGACGCCAGTGAGGGTGTATCAATTTGAATGGTCTGTTATTTTTTATTAGCTGGTAGAGAAAAATAGAAAAGGAACAAATAGGTTGCAAGGGCTGCTTATACAGTTACAAGCTCTTTGTTGTTTTCCAAGTGAGAGGAGGGGTTTTGGCTGAAACACCGCCCATGTGGGTAGGATTGGGGGTTGTTAGTTTTGAGACATCCCTGCTCTAAGGCACCTACACATCCTTCTTGTCAGTGACTGAATTTATTTCTGTTGGCATTCTTCTCAAGGAAAATTTTAAAGTCTAATGAAAATCTCTCTTTCAAATCTTTCCATTCCTTGCTCTTACCAAAAGGCCAGATGACCCCCTCACCTTTCTCCTAAACTACAAGCAAGATCATTATGCATGCACTGAAATGAATTTACAGGTTCTCTTGGAAGTTCTCAATTCATATGGTGAACTTGACTGCATCGGTGGGAAGCCAAGGCAGGACTCTGGGCTCACTTTTCCAGTATGCCTTCTGTGGTAGTTTGAAGTTGTGAGGTACCCCAGGAAAGGCCATGTTCATTTAGTTCATTCCTGTGGGTGTAGCATATTGTGGGTGGGACCTCTTGAGTAGGTTATTTCAATTGAGGTATAACTCCCCACTCCCAATTCAAGGTGGGCTTTTATTGTCTTACTGGAGATCTTTATGAAAGGATAAAAGTTAGACAGAATGAAAAGACACAGAAGCTGAGAGAGCAAGAGAAGTTAACTGAAAAACCAACAGATGGAGAAGCAAGAAGCTGAAGCAACAAAACCTGGGAGAGGAGGACCAGTAGGTATCACCATGTACCTTGTACCTTGCTATCAGACGGAGGAGCCCAAGCTCACCATGACCAGTCTTCAGAAAAGGTATCGTCCTATTGATGTCTTAATTGAGAAATTTTTATGGCCTTAGAACTGTAAATGTGTAAGTGAATAAACTCCCATTGTTAAAAGCCAGTTCATTTCTGGCATGTTGCATTTATTCAGCTTTCGCAAACCAAAACACCTTCTAACTTGGCGACAAAGGCACACTAAAGAATGCTGCGTAGGTAAAACTGATAGCAATGTTCCTGGGACAAGAGTAGCAAGAATAGAGCATGCCACTGGTTTGGATTTGACAGGATGAATCTGTAGTAATTTGGGAGCGACCACAACAAACAGTACTTGCTCCTCTTTAATTCCCTGTTTTATTCTAGATAAAACAGTCAGAGCTGTTAGCTGACCAAATAGAACATGACTTTGCATTTTGTGGCATGAAAGAGAAACCTTTATCTCCTTCACTAGCCAATCATGCTTCCTAGTCAGTATTGCAGTTACCCAGCAAAGGAGTTTCCTGCTGAAAATACTCAGAGCCATAAAATATTCACTTTTCCATCTCTCCCACAGGCCTTCTTCACTCATGTTTCTAAACAAACCACTTTCCAAATAGCATGTTTGCATTAGTACCCACAACTCTGAATGTTGGTAAGTGACTTTTAACTAGCTGGAGGATTTGAATGAGGGGAATTTTGGCAGAGAACTAGGGAAGGTTGTGTTTAAACTACACTTGAGAATATGCTAGGTTCTGGGTTGAGTGGATACAACTATCCAGAAACTCAAGCCTTTACATGTGTAAAACTAAGGTGAAAGTCCCCTTTCTTCTTGCCAATTTCTCACATAATAGTATAACTCTCCGCATATCCATTGTGGAATTTTCATGCTATAGTTCTCAGATTCAGATATGACTAAATCTATTAAGTATCTACAACCTCCCAGACAATGCTAGGTGATTTATGTGCTTTATCTCATTAAATCCTGGAAATAATAAGACAAGGTAGGAATTATTGTCCTTGCAAAGCAGACAAAGGAACTAAGAGTCAGAAAAATTAAATTGCTTGTCCTAAATTACTCTCCAAATAAATCTCAGAGCTAGGATTTCAGCTAAGGTATGTAGGCTCAAATTTATTATTTATTTCCCATTTTTGTTTTAAAAAATTGAATTGGTCAAATATTTCTTAATATGACTTAAAGATTGTTATATGTAAATGTAGGTGTTCTAAATGAGCATTATTTTATAGTAGCATTTATCATGATAGTAACTACAGAGAATGAGTTCTTCAGAGTAAGTTATAGTAGAAGGTCATTGTACACAGGGAGATTTAATTTTACAAAAAGCAAAATTTCCCTTCAAACAGCAAGCATTTAATTTTTAATGTGCTAATTTTAATTAAGTTTAATTAATGCTGCTGAGCTTGGTAAACTCACAGAACTTCAAATGACACCCCCAAAAGCCTTGAAACATCTTTCTTACTTGTCGAAACCTGCCTTCTGGCTGAATCCCAATTCATGCCTCAACAGAAATTGCTTACTGTTCACTCTTTCCCAATCCACGCTATCATTTATCCATTTGTTATATGAAGTCCAATTTGTAATTGAATCTTTTTTTCCAATACTTTATCAGAGAGAGAGGGAGAGAAGGGCTCTGAGGTCATTCATTATCTTAAATAGCACAACTGAGCTTTCTGTTCTCTCACAGTGAATAGCTGGGCTGTGCCTTCTTGAGGGTGTTTCAGGGAGGATGTTTCTTGTCCTCTAGCCCCCAGATGCAAATCCATGTTAAGAGAAAGGACTGGAAGCCGACTATTTAATCTTTCAAGGTTTCCAAGTTCTGTTCCTGGACTCTTGGCAAATCAGAGAAGATACCAATAAATGTCTTTTAAAACACTAAGGAGATGTAAAGAATGGAGCCTAATCTTTCAGATTTAAGATAGTGGAAACATTCTAGGGAGTGGCAGAGCCACAGAAACTTTAGACCTTTCCAGACTGAAGACTCTAGAGTACTTTGAAGCTTTAACTCTTAAAGTCAATCCCTGGAACAGCTCTGTAAATTTTAGGGAGATAACCTCAGGCCCTTGGATCAAGTTTCCTTATTAGGGACTCTCCTATGCTCTGTGATGCTACCGTCACCTTTTCTCTAGGGGTTGCATAACCCTCATCTTCCTGCCTATTAGCCAAGGTGAGCAATCCCTGCTCCTACATAACACTAGTCTCTCCACCTGTGCCCTGGAACTGAGCCCTTATCACTTTCTCAAAGGCTTAGCTCTAGGAATTCTCCTATTTCTCTCACATATTTTTCTCTGCTAGTAAGAGTCACTCCTAACAGCATATAAACATGCTGCTAATTGTCCCATATTTAAAAAGTTCCCAATACACTAAAATAAAACCTCTTGATTCCAGTTTTACTGCCAGTTACGACCTTATTTCTTTGTTCCCCTGTCTAACAAGACTTCTGAAAGAACTATTTATATTGACAATCTTTACTTCCTCTGTTCCCCTTTTCTTTTAAATGTACTCTGTCAAGGCTTTAGTTTCCAGTACTCCTTTACAGTTGCTTTCCCAAGCCACCAATTTTCTAAATCCTATGATCAGGTGTAGTCCTCAGCTTACAAGTCCTACGAGCAGAAGTTATAATGGTAAACCACTTCTCCTTCCTTGCTATACTATCCTCACTTAGATAAATAATACAAAGCTAATGCTTAGGAGATTTTAATAGGTGATGAGCACCTATTTCAGAAATACAAAGGAGTGAGCAAAAAGAAAATGTGGAGAAAATAAGAATGATCCAAAAGTGAAAATAGCCTCTGTGATGTCCCAGACATGTGATTGATGATACAGAAAGGTAAGTAAATCAGCTCTTAAATACAACCATTCACTCATGAGCTACACTGGACTACAAGGTATTATGTGATTTTCAGCAGTGATTTGTTATAATAATGCATTCTTTGGAGGAAACTGAATGGTACTTTGTTAATTCAGGATTTTGGCTTGGATTGGGTTCAGTTCATCAATAATGGACAGTTAAAATAGGTACAATTCCCATGATCTGGAAGGCAACAATTGGAGACAACAGCGACAATACCAAAGCTGTTAAAAATAAGACAAGGAGCCAGCTATGCCTAAAGAATGGACAGATAGTGGTGCCGAGATTGAGCTGTGCATGGTAAGGTAGAAGGGAATGGTGGAGGAGAAAGCCCTGATTGGATAATCACCAATGTCCCTTTCTTTCCATTGTCACCGATGCTGGTCCAATTAGCAAAGAGTACTCATTAGTGGAATTTCCCTATTATCCAGTCTACTCCTCTACTGATATGTTTGACTAATTATAGAGTAGCAAATACCCAAATCAAAGTTTCATGGTTAATTGATTGGTTAATAAGCCCGCACCAAGTACTTTAATTAATTCCCCTTGTTTTGCTGACAAGACAGACAGGACTGAATTTGACCATTTGCATTGGAGATGTTCAGAATCCTAACGCTAGCACGTCGATCTTGCCTCAGAAGAACTGCGATCTGTACTCTGAATTTAAGATGAATATTTTCTTGGAAAAATCAATAACGACATGGTTGTTCAAAATGTGAATTTCATATGAGCAAAATTTAATTCATTCTGTCCACAGACTGGCTCCTCTGCCAGGGTGTTTTGTTGTAATCAAACAAGTCACTCAGATTCGAAATATCGTATATCAGCCTTTAGTACTCCTTTTCACAAGTCAGTAATGAAAAAATGGTAACAATTACTTATTGAGAAGTGGGTGTCATGCATTGTACTACACAAGTTACTTAATTATCTAATTTAATCTTAGCAAATCCTACGAAGTATTATTAGCCACTGATACAAATCACGAAAGTAAGACTGATGGAGATCCACTTGCCAAAGGTATACCAGTTGTATCTAGCAGGATTTAACAGAAATTAATTCCCATTAAGTAGGCATTAATGTATATATGCATATATATACATATGTACATACGCATACATGTTATACATACAAATAATCTGTGAAATATCTCTAATTCATTTTTAAAGTCATGTATTTTTGTCTCTATTTTAGTATTTGCTTTAGTATTTGCTCTGTTTGCTTACTTTGGCTTTCTTTTACAGGGACTCCTATCATTTATAAGTTGCACTTTCCCTCCCTTTTCCATATTTGTCACTTTTTGGAATCTCTTTAATTTCTAGATTTTTCAATTATTCATCTTTTCTGTCTTTTATGTCTTCCATGGCACAATTAATTGTATTTATCCCTCTTGTTTTCTTTATAATTTAATCTTTATAATAATTATCTGTTGCTGCAGAACAAATGACCAAAAACATAGGGGATTAAAGCAACGTAAAGAAAAATAAACATCATCTTTTGCCATTTGTCTGTTTCAGGAATTCAGGAGTGGCTTGGCCGAACCGTTCTGACTTGGATCTCTTGTGAAGTTTTAGTAATCCGAAGGTTTGACTGAAGGCTGGAAGATTCACTTTCAACTCTCTATGGCTGGATGTTTGATACCGGCTATTGGTCAGAGACCTCAGTTCTTTTCCATATTGGCTTCTCCACAGAGCTGTCTCCAACACATGGAAGATGGCTCTCTCCAGCGCAAGAGGTCAATGAAGGCAAATGGAAGATGCGGTGACTTTTATGATGTAATTTCATGTGACATGTCATCATTTCCAGAGTACTCTATTGGTCTCTTCTGTGTCATTGTACTATACAATGGAAAGGTATAAATATCAGTAGACAAGGACTATTATTCAGAAATAACTTTTAAAATATGTAAATGATTTATTGAGTTTTGTTATCTGTTTTTACGAGTTTTTCTAATTCTGCTGTTGTGTTACATCTTTTATCAATTTCCTAATGTCTATCAGCTCCTTTTGAATAGAAGGTAAATATTTTTGATCCATTCTGTGTGTGTTTCTTTCTAATGTACTTTTTTTTTTTGCATGGGCAGGCACCAGATCTGATGTACTATTATCATCTATAAGAATGTTATTCTGCTTATTATCTTTTTTTATGTTAACTTTTTAGGTGAGTAGAGCTTTATGTTTTTCCATTGCTCATTTAATAGGAAATGGTTTTCTTGAATTCTTACAAGGAGGTGTGGTTACTGCAATTTCACCAAGATACCTCTCGTTGTTTTCTTGGAACTAAAAATATGTATGATAGCCTGCTTTCTGAGATATTTTGGCTCTGTTCCCCTTCTCAACTTTTATCTGAACCTCTCTTTCTTGCATTTCTGCTCAATTCTGATTACACTCTCAGGAGTTTCTCCTAGGTGCAGGACTTAAACAGAAGGGAGTCCTAATGGATCAGTGTTAAGAGTTCAGAGGATGTAGGCTTTCCTGCAGAATCTGTGCATTCATTCACTATTAGATTAGGGAACACCCATCCAGTCGTAGCTGTTGCTCTCATATTTGCCTTCTGTGCTTCTTAATGAATACCTGCTTATATTATTTTGAGATTCCACAGTTCTCAGGTCCATCAGATGCCATGGTAGTTCCCAGAGCTTTCTCATGCACAGAGATGGATATCATGGAAATCTAATGGCTGTTTTTGGTTTGTCATCAGCTACTTGTATTCTGAGTTCAGGGGATGACTTCAATTAGTTAAATTGTATGGGTATTCTAACATGCCCTTGCAGATTTGTGTCACTTCCTGGGGTTAATAATCCTCTGTTTGAGCATCTGATTATTAGGTCTGTGGGTTATGCCCATGTTCCAGTTACCAAGTGTCTATGATATAAAATATATGACCTTAAGTGTTCATACTGTACCCCCTGCCCATTTCCCCATATTCAAAAGAATATGACTTTTGCATTCTCAACTGATCAAGTCTGGGATTTCTGAATTTCCACTATTCTAGATCTTCATGATCCTGAATCAATATTTTTTTAAAAAAATGGACTAAAATTTAAAGTTAAGCACTGCTAACACATACCATATGCAAAAGAAAGTGAGTGGGAGAAAAAAGAAAAGGGAAATTGGTTTTAAAATATAAATATATTTTGACATGTAACTGAATATGCATTTTAGTTGAATGCCAGATGGCTAAATGCTAAAATCAATAGTCAGCTGAAGCTTGATGTTTTCATCATAGAATGAATGTTTAGGATACAGGAACAAATCTTAAATATTATTCCAAATGTAAATGTCATTAAAATTTTAATACTAAAATTTTAGTGTTCAAATTTTGTAAGCTTGATATTATGGTACAGGAACAATAATTTCTCAGCTCAACCAGCAGCTCTGCTGCTCCTACAATCATTATATTACACATTTGTGATAATAAATAGATGTTCTCTTCCAGCTTGGATGGTGAAAGAACAAGATTTTTTTAGGATACACCATTTCCTTAAGCATTCTTCTTTACTTCATGCTTTTTATATTTTTGAATATATCTGTATCAAAGATAATTTAAGAAGGATATAGTGGTACTAGCTTTTGGAACCATATCTCCTTTTGAAACTTGATGGTAGCGAACTTGATACTGTTTTTAATTCATCTTCACAAAATAAGAATTCCCAGATAGGGCTTTTTCTTAAAATCCTTGTAGCCTTTATTCAATTAAATAATTACAATATATATCTTTACATTATTTAATTTTATAAAGGCTAAAATATCAGTTGATTAGAACATGTATTGATTAAAATTAGGAGATACCATAATTTCCATTAATTTTATTGTAATATTAATTAAATCATATAAACATCTGTTAGTTGAAAGTGACAAAAAGTTTTTTCTAATATTATCTACTAATTAATCATCTCCTTATTTGTATTAACTTTCAAATTATTTCTCTATCTGCTTAACTCTTTGAAAGTTCTTAATAATTATTTTGTACACAAAATTAACAGCTTTCCCAATCCTTTTTCACCATGGCAACATTTTGTTCCTAAAATAATAAATATTTTTTACTTGAGCCAATGAATAAAATTTCAACAGTAAAACATGCAAGATGATTATTTACAGGTTATACTATGTATGCCTACTATATTTGAAAGAAAAATATTTAAATATTAGAAATACACCCAGAATATTGATTGACCAATTATTTTAGCTCAATCATATGACCTATTAAAAAATACTAATAAATTAGATAAGATGTGTTTAAAAAATAAGACTTGAAGACATGAGAGGACAAAAAAGGTGGCAACGAATATTAGGATCCGAGACTTATGAGAAGAGAGAAACCGGAAGAGGTCAGCCCTGACTTTGAGGTCACTTTTCCCATAGGAGTAATACGGATTCTAGAAGAAGCTAACACAAGAAGCTAAGCAGTACTTCTGATGGCCTTACTGCTATGCACACAAAAATTGTACTCCTGGACCCACAGCTTGGGTTAGAGGCCTAGTACACTTTTCATGGTTTAGATTTGGGCTATAAATGGCTACATAGTAACTGAATGCCAGTTTAGAATTGTCTCAGATTTTGAAATTACATAAAGATGATCGTTGATTGCTTATGTCCTTGTCACCCGTCAGAAGAAATTTTATCTTCTAGGAGGATAATATCATACTAGGTCTCAAATTATATGTATAATTTTTCAAAAAAAATTTCTGGCACTCAATCAAAATAATAAGGCACATGAGAAACTAGAAAATAAAACAAAATAACAGGAAAAACAATGAGCAATAGATCCATAGGATTCAGATTAAAATCATTACTCAGATATATCGTTGAAGATGGCGTTTCTGAGTTTATTTTTTTGGCACGGGCAGGCACTGGGAATTGAACCCGGGTCTCCTCATGGCAGGCGAGAACTCTGCCTGCTGAGCCACCATGGCCCACCCTCTAAGTTTTCTTTTGGGTCTTCAACTCTTCTCCAACATTTACTAATAATGGTTAGGATATCAAAAGAGAACATAGAAAATGAAGATAAATATTTCCATTGATGAAAACTGTTGGATGGAAATACATCCATAAGCATAAATGAAATTATAGGTTTTGTTGGCATCAAAGTCCCAAAAACAGAGAAAGTGAGTTTGACCCCTAATGGAATTACAGATTAAAAAAGAATGAACTGGCACAAAGAGGGGTGGGGGGGCTAACTCAGGCCTTTGCTTAAAGCATGGGCCAGAGTGCAGATTTTCTTCCAGCCACTTCCTGAGGCCCTGGCTCGCATGAAGTTCTTTGAAAACAAAGGCAGATGATCTAGACAGAGTTTCTAAATGCATCCTGAGATAGCTTCCTTTTGCTTAACTCCTGCCACATAGACCCACTTATAATATATATTTAACAGGGGTGTCAGACATATAAGGTAAGCTCAGAGAGGGTGGAAGAAAGAGAAAGAGGACAACCAAATCATGATTAATGTGGTAAAGTCCACTAGCTATCAACCAAAATTGACTTTTTCTTATTGTATAAAATTCCGGGACACTTAACCCATCTTCTCTTGCAGTTAGGATTGTGACACAACTAACTTCTCTCCAATAGAACGTATAGAGAATTGAAATGTGCTACTTCCAGCTTTGTCTTACAAACAGCTTTTCTGACTGCCCCTCGATACTTTTTTTGCTTTGAGGCTGACTGGGATGGTGACACCAGGGCAACTGTGGGAGCAATATGTTGAAGAAGTGGTGGGCATAATTCAAAGATGGACCTCAAGATGCCCCTAATATATATCCACCTTCATACAGTTAGTTAAACCCTGACCTAGGGGCATCTTTGTGAAGGCATTTTGCAAAATGTAATTAAGGCTTGAAATCTGTTGACCTTAAAATAGAAGTTATCCTTGGTGAGTCTGACCTTATCAGGTGAAACTTTAAAAAGACCTGAGCTCTCTTAGGAGATTTGAAGTTTGAGAAGGATTTGACAGGAGGGAGATTCTCCGTTTCTGTCTTTGAAGATTGATGGGTTATGTGGCCAGTTTGAGGGTGGCCTCTAGGAGCTGATAGCAGCCCCAGCTGATACATAGAAGGGAAACTGGGACTTTAGATCCTCAGTTTGAAAGTGAAAATTCCCATCAATCTGAATTAACTTGGAAGCAGAAGCCCCAAGGCTCCCTTAAAGGATTGCATGCAGGTCAACATCTTGATTTTAGCATGGGAAGAGCTGAGAACCCAGCCATGCTGTACCTGCATTTCTGACCTACAGAATTGTGACCCAACACATGGGTGTTTTTTATACTGTAAACTTTGTGATAGTTTGTACGGAGCAACATAAAATGAATATGCAAGATGACGGAACCATTTTCACCTGGAATGTTGGAATAAATTTAGAATTGTAAACCACAGAAGAGTTTGGGTTTATTTTTTTAACAGCCTATGTACCTAACTAAACCCTGGACAATACAAACAGTATGATAACTTTGATTTGAAGTTTTCAAATGAGCATGTTAGTACTACTTTAATGAGATAATATGCATTTAAATAAAAGTATGAACATATAAATATGGATGAGAAAGAAAGACTTTCACCTGTTTTGAACATGCTTGGAGGCACCATTCACATGGATGACATCCTAGGAGCCAAATCCAGGGAATAGTATTTACATAGACTCTAATAGGAATGGAATGTCTTGGTTTGTTAGCTGCCGGAATGCCATATACCAGAACCAGGACTGCTTTTAAAAAGGGGAATTCAATAAATTTCAAGTTTACAGATCTAAGAAAGTGAAAGTGTCCAAATTCAGGCACCAACAAAAGCTACCTTCAATCAAGAAAAGCAGATGGGTCAGGAACACCTGTCAGCTGGGTAGTCATGTGGCTGGCATCTGCTGGTCCCTTGCTCTTGGGCTCTGTTGCTTTCAGCCCCTGTTCCTGTGGTGCTTCCTCACTTTGCTTCTCTGGGGCTGGTTTTCATCTCTTGGCTTCCCTTGGCTCTCTCCAGGTTTTGGCTTGTGTAACATATCATAGCAATGATTGCTGGGCTCTTAGCATCTCCAAACATCTGTATTTCTATTCTCTAAGTGTTGGCATCTGTGTCAACTCCGCTCTGTTTCTGTCATTTCTGACTCTCTCCAAAATGTTTCCTCTTTTAAAGGACTTCAATAAACTAATCAAGACTGCCTTGGAATGGGTAGACTCATATTTCCATCTAATCAAAGAGTCATACCCACAATTAGGTGCATCACATCTTCATGGGGATTGCCTAATAAAAAATTTCCAACCTGCAGTGTTGAATCAGGATTAAAAGAAATGGCTGCTCCCACAAGATTGGATCAGGACTAAAACATGGCTTTTCTGGGGTACATGATATTTTCAAACCAGCATAAGGAGTCATATAACAAATTGGTTTGAGAGGAAGAATAGGAGAGAATAGGTAAAGTGTTAAAAGGTGACTGTGATATTGTTTAAATTATTAATACCTGAAACAAGAATGAAGAAAAGTTAAACTTCATGAAAGTGTTGAACTTCTCTATATATTTGAAATTTTTTTTAACAATTTAGCACTTATGTGCTTTAGTCTCACACGTAAGTTGAAGTTTTAAAATACGAATTACCATCTATTTTCAACACCCTGCAATATTGACATTCCTTTGTTCTTCCTCATGCAAAAACATTTCTTAATTTGCACATTTAGTGACTATCATTGTACACTTTAGGCATTCCTAGATTATACCATCTCAGTCTTTATCATCTATCTTTTCTTCTGGTTTCATTTGTGCCCCCAGGCCTCCTCCCTCTATCATTCTCACATTCAGCCTCATTCAGTGTACTAACATTATTGTGTTACAATTATCTAGTATTGTGGTATCCATTTCTGAATTTTTACAGTCAGTTCTGTTGCACAATCTATATCCCTTCAGCTCCAATTACCCAATATCTACCCTATTTCTATCTCCTGATGGCCTCTTTGTTCTTAACTGAAATTCTCAGAAATTATAAAATATTTTTAAAAATAACAACAAGATCATTTATCTCTTAAAGGCAGTAACTCTTTTTTTTACCATCCATCATATAGGAATGAAGCTACCATTTGGAGAAGAAACTTGCTGTTCTTGTTTATGAGCTGCTGAAATGCAATATACCAGAAATGGAACAGCTTTTAAAAAGGGAGAATTTATTAAGTTGCTAGTTTACAGTTCTAAGGTCATGAGAATGTCCAAATAAAAGCAAGGCTATAAAAATATCCTAATTAAGGCATCCAGGAAAGATACTTTGGTTCAAGAAAGCCAATGATGTCCAGGGTTTCCCTCTCAGCTAGAAAGGCACTAGGCGAGTTCTGCTAGTTTTCTCTTCAATGGCTTCCCCAGGCCTCTGTCCCTTCTGTTGGCTTTTTTTTTGGTTCTGGTGTCTCTCATGGCTCTAAAGCTCTTTCCAAAATGGTTCCTTTCTTAAAGGGTAAGCAACACTACCTTGAATGGGTGGAGACACATCTCCATGGAAACCATCCAATCAAAAGTTGCCACTCATAATTGGATGGGTCATATCTCCATGAGAACAGTCAAAAAACACCCACCCAGCAATATTGAATGAGGATTATAGAACTTGGCTTTTCTGGGGTACACAACAGCTTCAAACTGGCACACTCACATTCTGAAGATGAGACTTAAGAATGTGGAAAAGTATCTTCTCCTGGACTTCAAGGGGTCTTAAGGTCCTTCAAGGCAGTCAATGGTGGTAAAATCTAAAGGAGACCTCTTCCAAAGCTAGCAACAATGAGCCCACAATCCTCATCTTTTGAGTCACATTATATAGTTACATTATATTCTTTATTTTCTTTTTGTCACATTCAAAGCTTTAGTCTGTTTGTAAAGCCTTGTTTAAAAGTCTTATCTCAATAAGTGTTGAGTGGCATTAAAAGACTATATGTCTACTCTTGGTGGTAGTGATAATTAATAATGTATTGTTAAGAGAGAATTGCAATGGGAAACACAGGATAGAGTTGCAAGTATCAGGTGCTCCACTCACATGGGAATCTCATTCCTTGTCCGATCTAGGAGGAACTGGTTTACAGAAAGTTTTCTTCAATGCTTTTAGACTGAGTGTCCAAATATACAATTCTTATTCTGTCCCCTCCCTCTAGTGAGTACAATCTAAACTTTTTTACCAGATATCACTATTTTCTCTAATATTCAAAACTACATTTTAAGTACATTTTCCATTTAACCTAAGTTATTTACTATTTTCCAGACATACCTTCCTACATGCATTCCAACCAAAAATAACCTGCTCACTAGAATCATTCCTCCTTTTTCTACCTGTCTTCAACATGGGAAGACTATTTGAAACTACAGAAGGTATCTTGCAGCTACGAGAAAACAAGTATGAGGATGAAAACACAGGCTAAAGCTGTGTCTCTCAAACTTTAATGTGCATAAGTAAATGACTCGGGAAGCTTGGATAAACTATGGTTTCCTGGGTTGCACATCCAGAGGTTCTGATTCAGTAGGTAGGGAGGTACCCTACATTTCTAACAAGCTCCCAGTAATGCTAATGCTCCTGGTCCATGGGGCACATATTCAGTAGTAGTTAACTAAAAGATGGCAGAATAAAATGATAGAAAGTTCCTAGTCCCCGAAGACATTGCAGAGCAGTCGAATTAATATTACCAATTGCCTAATTCTGGAATTTTCATTGTGAGATAAAAATAAACTCTTCATTGTTTAACTCGCTCTTACTGTTTGTTACTTTCTGCCAATCACACTCCAGACGTTACCGTTCATCACCAATATTGAAATCTTCATCATCACCATCCTAGCTGTTATTTGTACTGTGTGTGAGTCACTGTATGAGTTCTTTAGGTATAATTATCTTATGTAATCTGTTTTAATTTCCTAGCTGCTAAAATAAATACCATATAATGGATTGCCTTAACAACAGGGATTTATTGGCTCACAATTTCAGGGGCTAGAAGGCTTGCTTCCTCCCTGGGTTGGTATCTTTTGGCTGGTTAGCAAACTTTGGGGTTCCTTGGTTTTTCTGTCACAAGGCAATGTATACAGCAGCAGCATTTCCTTTTACTGTGGGGTTCTGTTGACTTTGAGCTTCGGGTTGCTCCCAGTGACTTCTCTCACTTTATCCAATTTCCTTTGCTTTAAGGACTTTAGCCATATAGGATTAAGACTCACCCTTACTCAGTTTGGGTGTGCCTTAACTGACCACATCTTCAGAGATCCTGTTTACCAATGGCTCACACCCTTAGCACTAGCGGATGGGACCTGAACAAGCCTTTTGTGAGGGAAATGAGTCAATTCCCTCAGAAATTTTGTGAAATCAGTATAATTTTCCCTATTTTTGGTAGAGGAAGATCACACCTAGAGAGGTTATGTAGCTTTACCCAAAGTGACAAGTTGAAGCTTGCCATACAGGCAAATCTCACTCAAATTCCCCCGAAATGTTTAATATAAGTTGGTAAATGAGTTACATTTTCCTGGTTTATTACGGTTGGAAGGTAGCTCTTTTATCTTGTGATCACATATGACTTAAGGCTTGATTTATCATGCATCCTTCATTCCTAGGTATACATTTACTGCTATGAGTAAGGATCCACTGTGTACGCTGAGTATATATAGGGAACAGGCCATCCTAGGCTAATCATGGAGGAATCAGAAAAGAATATAAATTCTTATAACACAGTTTGATAAGTCTTATAGAGGTATTAATAGAAAATACATCTTCCAAATTTGGATAGATTTTATATACAAGTCATCTTTCTTAATTAGATTGTATCTTTTTAAAGACGAGTCTATATTTATTTGATCTTTGCATTTCTGTGCATGGCAGATTCTCTAATATAATGAAATAACATGTCCCTTCTTTTTTATAGTAGATTTTATAGTAGATTTTTCACACAGACACACACACACACACACACACACACAGCTTTATACTTTTAATACCAAATTTGCATTTTGTCTTTTTTGGGGAAGCTTTTAAATTGTGGAGCAAAAATATAGAGATTATCTCCATTTAAGGGATCAGATATGAGAGAAATAAGTAAAATAATGATAAACTACATATTATCCACCTACTATCTATCATGTTGGGTCACTTGCAAATTTATTTAAAATAATTATAGCAATTGCAAAAGTAGAATCCTCTCCATTTTTCAGACAAAAAAATTTGAAGCTCATTACAATTATGTAACTCAAGGATTGGCCTGTTTTACCAAATACAATTTTATTCTCTGTGACTGTTTTCACCTCCTAACAGCAGAATTGAGTATTCGTAACAAAAAACCATATCCACATAGCTTAAAATTTTATCTGACCCTTTATAGAAAAAAAAATTGCTAACCCCTGTGGTAAAACTTCTAGAGTTTACTCAGTAGGAAGAGTTAAAGACTAAGGTTCATCTAGTCCAGCCTCTTTGTAAATGCTACTATAGATGGGCTTTGAAAACAATAGAGCTCAGTTTCCAAACCTAGTTTCACTATAGGCTAGCTATGCAATCATGGGAAAATTATTTAGCCTCCCTTATACTTAGAGTTTTCATCTCTAAAATGGGGATAATAGCACCTACTTCATATTGTTATTATAAAAATTAAATGTGTTGAGGCACATCAACCAATTAGCACAAAGTCTGTTACCCAGTAGTTGGTGAATACATGTAAATACTTATTACCTCTGCTACTATTACTCCTATCTTTACAAAAACTATTACTTTTACTACTGCTGTTACTACTTTAACACAAGGCATTCTGAAGATTTCAGTGATTTTATGGCAAAACTGCTACTTTTTCTTACTATTTTAAGTGCTTTATCTACTTGAATTCACTGCTTCAGAAATGTCTGACAACTTTACTGTGATAGTTTTCTTATTTATATTGAACTCACGATGCTCTTGATATAGGGCAAAACCAAGTCATTAAATTCATAATGGCAGAAACCTGCAATATTTATGTGGCACAGTGCCTGACATAGACTAGGTTAAAAATGTCACATGTGAAAGATAAAGACAGACACAAAAGACTACTTTATTTTCTAAGGAAATAAAAAGGAAAAGACGTTTTGTCTCTGAGAGAGAATCAATGAAAACCACTTAAATCTGATATTTCAAGTCTCAGTAAGTAATCCTTTCATCTCTGCCTATCTACATATTTTATTTGTTTTCTCTTAGTGAGCAGCTTACTTCTTTTTTTTTTTTTTTTTTTTAATTACATGGGCAGGCACCGGGAATCGAACCCGGGTCCTCAGGCATGGCAGGCAAGCATTGCTTGCTGAGCCACCGTGGCCTGCCCAGCTTACTTCTTTTTGACATACACTTGGCTCTTCCTTATCTTACAATAGCTAAGGGGATTTCCATTTAAATTATTTTCTACCCAAGTGTAATTTTGAGGAACTTGAATCCTTCCATGATGAAGTACCCAATTCCAAGTCAGACAGTTGGCCTATACTGCACAAAGCCAGCTCACTTATAAGACTCTTGCAAGGAGAAAAAAGAGAGTGAAGGATTCTCGTGTGTTTCTTCAGTGCTTCTGAAATTAATAGCTGGCACATTCTGAATCATAGCGCATGAGTGACAAACCAGAAGCTGTATTTTAATAGACTTGAATGGGTACTTGGAGGGACATAGTGAGAACAAGAAGGAAATGACTTTGACCTTTGATTGCTCCAAAAGGATCTTGATGTAGGGGAAGGAAGCTGTGCAGCAAAATGACAAAGTTTGGGTGCATGGTATTATAAATAATAATACCGTCCTCAGGATAGAGAGAGATATTTTATTAGCTCTCTCCAATAAACTAATAATCTACTAGACAGATAATGTGCTCTGATTGGAAAATGTAAACACGAATTCATAAAAATACTCATTAATTAAGAAACTAGAGAAATCCAGTGGAATTTTGAAAAGGCTAGTATATTCAAGTTGAAGTTAATATAGTATTATGGTTTAATGAAAGCAGAATTTCCTACCTCGAAGTACTGGTATACTCTTGACTCATTTATTATTTATTTAAATATGCTTTTTGTGTTAGATAATTAAGTTATACATATGAAGGAGAAATGATTCTAAGGTTGATTTTGGTTTCATAAGTGAGACAGCCAATTACATTTGATAAATGCTGTGGTGGAATTATACTCAGGATACTATGGTGTCACAGTGAAGTGGAGTGTGGGGAATGGTTCATGAAAAGGGTCACACCTGAATTACTGTAATGTCTTTGCTGAATTTGGTATCAGGGTAATCCTTGCTTTGTAAATTGAATTGGTAGGTATTTATTCTTCTTTTATGTTTGGGAAATGTTTCTGAAAAACTGGTATTATTTCCATCTTAAATATTTGGTGGAATTTAATTTACCAATTAAACCACCTTATACAGGAGTTTTCTTAGTGGTAGTATTTTTAACTTTGCATGCAAATTCTTTAACAAGATAATATATTTGGTAGATAAAAAGCAAATCTGTTTCTTCTCGAGTAAGTGTAGAAGTTTGTGTCTTTGAAGGAAAATGTCCATTTCATCTAAATTTCCAAATTTATTGGCAGGGAGGTTTTATTTGATATTCCTTTATCTTTTAATATCTATAGGATTTGTAGAATTTGTAGTGATGTCTTTTATCCCTGATATTGTTAATTTGTATCTCTTTCATTTTTATTTATCAGGTTGGCTAGAAGATAATCCATTTTATTAATTAATTTTATGCAAAGAACCAACTTCTGGTTTTCATTGGTTTTGTCTATTGCTGTTTGGTTCTTAATTTCTCTTAATTATTATTATTTCCTTCCCTCTGTATGCTTTGCATTTTATTTGATCTTTCTTTTCTGTTTTTTTAAGGTAGAAGCTGATGTTACTGATTTGAGACCCTTATTCTCTCCTAATGCTCACTTTTTGTTTGTTTGTTTTTGTTTTGCATGGGCCTGCACCGGGAATCCAACCCGGGTCTCCGGCATGGCAGGTGAGAACTTTGCCTGCTCAACCACCGTGGCCTGCCCTCCTAATGCTCACTTTTAATAGTATAAATTTCCTTCTAAATGCTGCATTAGCTGCATCCCACAAATTTTAATATGTTTTTTTTTAATTTTCATTCATGTAAAAATATTCTCCAATTTCCCTTCTGAGTCTAATTTTATCCACAGATTATAAGTGTTTTGTTCAAGTTTCATATATTGTGGGAATTTTTTCTGATATCTTTCTGTTATTGATATCTAGTTTAGTTTGGTTGTAGTAAAAAAAACAACAACAACAACTAGTTCATATGATTTCAGGTCTCTTAAATTTGATCTAACTTTTTGTGGCCCCCGAATATGGTTTATCTTTGTGAATGATCTGTATGCCTGACTAGAGCATTCTGCTGTCATTGGGTGGAGTGTTCTAAAATGTCAATTAGGTTCAGTTGGTGGATGGTGTTATTCAGCTCCTCTGTATCTTACTGGTTTTCTCTGAACTACTCTGTCAATTACTGAGAAGGAATTTTGAAATTCCAACTAAAATTGTGGCATTTTTTCTATTTCTTCTTACATTTTTTTCTTCATCAACTTTGTACCTTTGCTATCGAGTGCATATGCATTTAAAGTCATTATGTTCTCTTGATCAGCTGATTCTTTTGCTATTATAGTGTTGCTCTGTCTCTTTTTCTGAAGTCTAATTTGTCTGATTTAAGGTATATATTCCTGATTTCTTTGGATTAGTATTTATATAGTAGAACTTTAACCTTTCACTTAATCCAACTCTCTCTGTGTTTTATTTTGTTTTATGTATTTAAAGTGGGTTACTTTGTAGATATCATATATTGCATCTTGTTTTTAAACTTTTCCCTTTGTTCCTAACCGTTAGATTGGATTCAATATTGCCTTGTAATTGGGGTGTTTAGGCAGCTTACATTTAAAGTAGTTATTGATATTGAGTATGAATCTACCATCTTGAGATGTGTTTTCTCTTTGTTGCCTTTTTGCTTCATCCCTGCCTTCTTTAAGATGAAGTTTTATAATTATTTCATAATATCTCTATTATGACTTGTTAATCCTAACTTTATTTTCAGTTGTTGCTCCATGGTTTATAGTATTCAGAGTATAATAGTATATTATACTATATAGTATATAGTATATAGTATAATTCAACTTATCAGAGTTGACCTTCAATTCATACTGTACCATGCCACATAAGTGCAAGAAGTATATAACAGTGTATTTCCACACTTTCTCCCTCAGTCCTTGGTCCTACCATTGCCATATACGTCACTGTCATTCAGTATATGACAACGTGTCTGTCACATCTACAACTACTGTTGTCAGTGTGTGATAACTATTGTTGTCATACATTTCAATGATAACTCATAAAATTTTAAATAGATACTATTTTTCCCTACAATTATGTTATTCATGTATTGCTAATTTACAATTTTTATACTATCAGGAGAATGCATCTATTTTTTTTTTTTAGAATTATGGAGCAATTATTTCTTTTCTACTTCAGTTTTAAATTTCTACCTAGGAGTAAACAAAGGAGAATTGCAATACTGTATCTTTATAATACAGTTTTTTTGTTTGCTTGTTTGTTTGTTTTGGCATGGGCAGGCTCCAGGATCAAACCTGGGTCTCTGGCATGGCAGCAATACTGTATCTTCAGAAAATGTATTTCTCCTATTCATTTGATTGTTTAGTATCAACAAAATATCGTCTTCAAAGAGGTAGTTGGTGGTAGTTTCAAATAGGTAAGAATATATATGTCATGATAAGAATTCAGAAGAGATTTGAATATTTTTTCTCCTAATCATTATATAAAGAGTATTAGCATAATTAAATGAGATTGTATGTGTTAAAGTGTACATTATAACACAGTCTTTATAGTATGATAATCATGCAACGATTATAAACTAGTTTTGGTAATGCTGTATGGCAGGCAGGAGAGATGAACGTTTGAGGCACCAACATTTAAAAATTTTCTTTAGGATTCTATAGAACAAACAAACAAAAATCAAACCCATTTCATAAACTAGAGCATTATGCTAAATAGTATTATGTCTAAATTTATTTTAACATTCTTAATAAGTTCTGCTTTTAGTATAACTCCATCAGTGTTGGCATATCTGCTGTTCTAGGAAATGTACATAAAGTGAAGGGTTTGGGACAAGAAGAAAATAGACAGCTATTCTCAGTTCATCTGAATTGAAAGGAAGCAAAGTGCAGAACTAAATGGCCTTTCCAGAGATACTTACTAGGGAGTCCAATTGAACATAACATCATAAAATGACAACATCCACCTCGAATGGAAAAATACAGTTGTTGCAGATATGCTAATGTCTACTTTCAAATGTACTGAAAAATGGTTAATGCTAGAAGCCCCTGTTTTCAGCTTTTAACAAAATGTGAACTGGTTAATTATGCATGTGGTTTTGTTTTGTTTCCCTTTTGATTCTGTCACTGTGATATCATACTGCCACTTCTTGGGCTGGGTATTTTACTTTCAATCAGTACAAGTGACAACTCAGGCACAAAAAGCCTTATAAACTCTGTGAGCTGCAAGATACTGAGGAGATAAACAATGTTACACTCCTGCTTTCTGTTTCCTGAATCACTAGGATCCAGTATCTGTCCTAATTTTTCTCTTTGCACCATATGAAGAATTTGAATATATTTTCCTCATAAGTTTTTTCCAAAATCTGACTTCCACGAACCAATACACTAAAAATAAAGAACAGAACATAACAACTGGAAATGGAAATCTGGCTTCTTGGAGAAATCTTGGAGAATTTGAATGTCCAAAGAGTGAGGTGATAGCAAGAAAGCACAAAGAGACTTCCTGGAAGACTTCAGAGCGGGGTGGATTGAATTCACCCCTGCTCCATAAGACACCGTAGGAGATAGGGAGAAAATGACCAGGGGGCGAGCCATCAAAGAGGATCTCCAGGGTATTTGGGGGAGGAGAGAGGTGGGATGATTGGGACTGGGAGGGTGGGTTGGGTCAGATAAGCCATGATCCCCACTGGGGGACATATGGCAGCTGTGGGAAGGAGCAGATAGGAGGGAATTGACCATTCCAGCCTGCCCCAGCTACTGGCTGGGGACACCTCCCCACTCCCCAGCCTCTCAGCTGGCAGTGCCTGTAGGGAGCCAGGGAGCAGGCTTGGCCATCTGCCTTGAAGAACTGTATCCGTAGATGCTGGGAGTGGTCACCCAGCTGGGCACCATGAATAGCCATCCTGTCAGGCATGGTGGGAGTGGATCAGCCAGGTGTGGGGTGCTGTGAGTCGGCTGCTTCTCCTGGGGACTGTTTGGCTCCCCCATCCTGTGTGCCAGGAGTGGCCCTCCCCTACCATGCATACCGTCTTTCCAGTCATCAGTTGCAGTCTCAGAGGTGTAGGCCTGAGGAAGTGCCTCAGGAGTGCCATCAGCTGGTAAGAAGTGGTAAGTGCAGACAGGCAGACTCCTCAGCTGCCTAGGGTTTTTCTCTTTTTTCCTTTTCTCTCAATATATATTTTTGTATGTATTTATTATTTTTAATTTATATATATATTTTTGATTTCTTATTTTTATTATTTTATTATGCTATTTCATTTTAATTATTTACTTTTTTTTAATTTTTATTTTCTCTCCCTTCTGTGAGCACCCAAATGAGTTCATTCCAATATATCTTGGGGTGTCTCCTGACTTTGAGGCCCATTACTAGTGAGGTCTTTTTTGCTGTCTGTTGTTTTCATATTTTTATTATATTTTTATTTTAATGTTATTATTCTCTATTTTATTTTTTGGGGTGCATATTTTTTTGGGAGATCCCAGGTCTCCCACTTGGTAGGTGGGATTTCTTCCACTGAGATACCCGTGCACCTTTGCGTAGCTTCCAGTAGACCCTCAAGTAGAACTGTACCCTCTATGTGAAGTCCTGGCCTTGGTTTGGCAGGCAATAACTAACAAATCAAGTGCTAAAGGAAACCTTCAATGCAAAATCAAGCAAATACAAAACTTCAGACAAATGAAGGAAACCAACTTGCAAAATAGCCTTATTAAGATAATAAATGCCCTGAACACAAAAGAAAATCATAAACCACATGAAGAGCCAAGCAGAAATGGGCAAGGCAAACAACCAAATCAAAACACCATGGGGACACAGAATAAGGAGCACCTATTCAAGGATATTTATAAACAAATAAAGGATATTAGGAAGACATTAGAAGAGCATAAAGAAGAATTTGAAAGATTAAATAGAAAAATGGCAGATTTCACAGAAGTGAAAGATACAATGGACTAGATTAGAATATACTAGAGACACATGATAGCAGACTTGAAGAAGGGAAGAATAAGTGAGATAGAAAACAGAACAATGAACTAGAGTGACTAAAAGAAAAAATGGCAAGAAAGGTGAAAAAAATGGAACTGGATCTTAGGAAAATGGCGGACAATAAGAGGTGTTCAAATATAGGAATCATTGGTGTCCCAGCAGGAGAAAAAAAGGAGTAGGGCTGGGAAAGTTAGTTAAAGATATAATCAGGGAAAATTTCCCAATCCTTATAAAAGACATTAATACACAGATCAAAATGGCCCTGTGAACTCCAAATAGAATAAATCCAAATAGTTTACTCAAAGACACACAGTTACCAAAATGTCAAATGTTGAAGAGAAACAGAATCCTGAAAGCGGCCTGAGATAAGTGACCTACTACACTCGAGGGAAAACACATAAGACTGAGTTTGGATGACTCAACAGGCACTGTGAAAGCAAGAAAGCAGTGGCATGAAATATTTAAGATCCTGAATGAGAAAGGCTTTAGCCAATAACTCTTCATCCAGCCAAGTTGTCCTTCAAAATTGAGGGAGAGGTTAAAATCTTCAAAGACAGACAAAGGCTGACAGAACTAGTCAACAAGAGATCTGCCCTACAAGAAATACTAAAGGGAGTCCTGAAACATGAGAAAAAAAGGCAGAAGAAGAAGGTCTGCAGGAGGGCTCACAATTGAAAAATACCAGGAATGGTAATTTAAAGGATAAAAACAAAAAGAGGGAAAAGAATATATAAATCTGACAAATTAAAATTAAAGGGTAAGATGGTAGATTCAAAAACTGCTTTTACAGTAATAACTTTGGATGTTAATGGACTAAACTCATCAATTAAAAGATACAGATTGGCAAATTGGATTAAAAATATAATCCATCTATATGCTGTTTACAAAAGATGCATCTTCAACCTAAGGACACAATTAGACTGTAGTTGAAAGAATGGAAAAAGATGTACCATACAAGTTGTTACCTCAACAAAGCAAGAGTAGCTATACTAATATCAGGTAAAATAGACTTTAAATATAAAGACATCATAAGAGACAAAGAAGGACACTATATATTAATAAAAGGGACAATTCACCAAGAGGAAGGAACAGTAATAAATGTTTATGATCCCAATCAAGGAGCTCTAAAATACATGAATCAAACATTGGAAAAACTGAAAGGAGCTATAGATGTTTCAACAATAACATGAGAGACTTAAATATACCACTCTCCACTATAGTTAGAACAATCAGAGGATTAACAAGGAAATAGAGAATCTAAACAATGTGATAAACAAATAAGATCTAATAGACATATATAGATCATTACACCCCTAAACACCAGGATATATATTCTTTTCTAATGCACATGGAATATTCTCCAGGATAGATCATATGCTGGGGCAAAAATTGAGTGTTTATGAATTTATTGAGATTGGAATTATCCAAAGCACTTTCTCTGACCAAACTGAAATGAAGCTGGAAATTAAAAATCAGCAGAGAAGCAGAGCTTCCACAAATACATGGAGATTAAACTACACACTCTTAAATAATTAGTGTGTCAATGAAGAAATTGCTAGAAAAATTGATAAATATCTGGAGACAAATGATAATAAAATATACAACATATCAGAACTTATGGGATGTGGCAAAGGCAGTGCTGAGAGGGAAATTTATTGCCCTAAATGCCAATATTAAAAACCAGAATGAGCAAAAATTGAGGACTTAACTGCTCAGCCAGAGAATTTAGAGAAAAAAATCACAAACCAACCCTAAAGCAAATAAAAGAAGAGAGATAACAAATATTAAAGCTGAAATAACAAACTGGAGAACAATAAAACAATAGAAATATCTGACCAAACCAAAAGTTGGTTCTTTGAGAAAATCAATAAAATTGATGGGCCCCTATCTAGACTAACTAAGAAAGAAAGAGAAGCTGCAAATAAATAAAATCAGAAATGAGAGGGTCATTGTCATGGATCCTGAAGAAATTTTAAAAATCACAAGAGAATATTATGAACAACTATATGCCAACAAACTAGACAACTTAGATGAAATGGACAAATTCTTAGAAATACATAGCAGATCTCAACAAACCAATTACAAGTAAAGAGAATCAATCAGTCATCACAGATCTTCCCACAAAGAAAAACCCAGGACCAGATGGCTTCACAGGGGAATTTTACCAAACAGTCCAAAAAGAACTAACACCAGTCCTGCTCAAACTCTTCAAAAAATTGAGGGAAAAAGGAATACTACCTAATTCATTTTATAAATCTAACATCACTCTAATACCAAAACTGGAAAAAAACACTACAAGAAAGGAAATATAGACCAATCTCCCTAATGAACATGGATGCAAAAATTCTCAACAAAATACTACCAAAACGACTCCAACAACACATTAAAAGAATTATACAACACGACCAGGTGTGGGGTTTATGCCAGGAAGGTAAGGGTGATGCAACACAATAAAATCAATCAACATTATAGCACATTAACAAATCAAGAGAAAAATCACATAATCATCCCAACTGATGCTGAAAAGGCATATGACAAAATTAAGCATCCTTTCCTCGTAAAAACACTTTAAAAGGTAGGAATCAAAGGAAACTCTCAGTATCAAAAAGGGCAAATATGAAAAACCCATAGCCAGCAGCATGCTTAATGGTGAAAGACTAAAACTATTTAGATCAGAAATTATCTAAATGACAAGGATGCCCATTGTCACAACTATTATTCAACATTGTATGAGAAGTTCTAGCTAGAGTGATTAGGAAGGAGAAAGAAAAAAAGGCATCCAGACAGGAAAGTAAGAAGTAAAACTTTCATTATTTGCAGATGACATGATGTTATATTTAGAAAACCCTGAGAAATCTATGAAAAGCATTTGAGCTAATAAATTCAACAAAGTGGTGGGATACAAGATTAATGTACAAAAATCAGTAATGTTTCTATATATAAGCAATTATTTATCTGAGGAGATAATTAAGGAAAAAATTCCATTCAAAATAGCAACCAAAATAATATGTATCTAGGAATAAACCAAATCAGAGATGTAAAGGACTTGTGCACAGAAAATTAAAAAGCATTGCTAAAAGAAATTTAAAAATGATCTAAATAAATGAAAAGATATTCCATGCTCATAGATAGTAAGGTGCAATGTCATTAAGATGCCAATTCTACCCAAATTGATCTACAGATTCAATGCAATACCAATCAAAATCCAAACAACCTACTTTGAAGACTTGGAAAAGCTATTAATCAAATTTTGGAAGGGAAAGAGACCCCAAATAGCTAAATATATCCTAAAAATGATGAGTGAAGTGGGAGGACTATCATTTCCTGACTTTAAAGCTCCCAGGAGTTCTGTCCCACATTGCCAGGGAGATTTATACCCCTAGGAGACATGTCCCACATAGGAGGGAGGGTAGTGCATTCACCTGCTGAGTTGACTTAGAGAGGCCAAAGAAGTTCTCTGGGGGTGACCCATAGGCTTAATTTTAAGTAGGCTTAGCCTGTCCTTTGCAGGAATAAGTCATAGGAGTGAACCTCAAAATCAATGGCTCAGCCTATTGATTTGGCTGTCCCCACTGCTTGAAAGAATATCAGGAATTCTCCAAATGGAGAAGTTGAATATTTCCTCTTTTCTCTCCAGTCCCCCATGGGGACTTCGCAAATTCTTCTTTATTCAGTGCCCAAATTACTCTCGGATATACTGGTGCATCACACGAACTTCAACAAACCAACAGGATCTCACGCCATATTCAAGATTCCATGTACTTATGATGTTCAACTAAACTGACCATAGAGGCTAAATTATGGAATGTGCTACCCAAAATAAAAATTTTACACCAAATAAACATCTCTCCTTTGGTCTCACACAGAAGTTGAATTTTTAAAATATGGAGGATATCATCCTTTACCCTGCATTCTGATTTACCTTAGTACTATCCAGATCAGCTTCATTCATATCTCTAGTTGAAGTCTGATCCCTTTTTCAGTTTTTTAAACAGTTCCTACGTGGGTTAGTGCTGACTTTCATAGCTTCAGTTCTAACTCTGAGTCTCAAGTGTCACTTAAATACCTGAAGTTTCTGGGAATGAACAGGTTATATAAAAACAGCTCATTATCTTAGAATTTAGAAATAACAGCTATAACTCTGGAATAGATGTGACTGCTGTAAAAGCTTACAATCTAGGACCTTTTACAATAGGCCCCAACTTGATGATAACCCATGCTCTCAATTTTAATTCATTTTTATATTATAGTTAGTCCATGTGAGGTGAAGCATGATAATATTTGTCTTTGTCTTCTTGTTTCTGACTTTTCATGCAACATACAGTCCTTAAGTTTCATTTACCTAGTTGCATGCCTTACAAGTTCATTCCTTCTTGTGGCCACTCAGTAGTCCATTGCATGTATACATCACAGTTCTCTCTTCCTTTCCTCAGCCATTGTATCCTTAGACCACCTCCATCCATTGTGAATCCATGAACACTGCCACCATAAACATCAGTGGGCAGATGTCCATTCATGTCCCCAAAGTCAGTTCCTCCAGGTATATACTGAGCAAGGAGGTTGCAGGATCATATGACAATTCCACCCCGGCCTTCTGTGGAACCACCATGCTGCCCTCCAAGGGGCTGTACCTCTCAGTTTTCCTACTGACAGTGACGAGGTACATCTCTTTCCACATTTTCTCTTGCATTTGTTTTCCCATGTACACTTTTAAAGTTTTATTTGCACATTGTACAATCCAACCTAAGTAAATAGACATGCCTTTGCCACCTTAATCTATATGAAGACATTTCCTTTTCTTCCGCACAGAATCCATACTCCTCTCTCATGCCCCCACCTGCACTTAGTTTTGGCATAATGTCTTTGTTACATTCAGTGGGAGCTATAGACCCTAGCTTGCATTGATTGTACTTTTTCCTATACACCGTCCATTTTCAACACCTCACAATGTTGACATTCATTTGTTCTTGCTTATGCAAAAAATGTTTTTATATTTGTACACTTAATCACCATCATTGTCCACTCTAGGCATTCCTAAGTTATACCATCTCAGTTTTTATCTTGTATCTTTCCTTCTGGTTCCATAAGTACCCCTAGCCCTTCTCCCTCAATCATACTCACATTCAGCTTCATTCAGTGTACTTAAATAATTGTGCTACAATTGGGTAGTACAGTGCTATCCATTTCTGAATTTTTACAATTAGTTCTGTGGCACAATCTGTATTCCTTTAGCACCAAATGTCTGGTCTCTACCTTATTTCTATCTCCTGACAACCTGTTCTTAACTTCAACTCTCAAAGTTCACTCACTTAATGTTAGTCCATATTAGTGAGACTATACAGTATTTATCCTTTTATTTCTCACTAATTTCACTCAACATAATGTCCTCAGGGTTCACCTATGTTGTTACATGCTTCATAACTTTGTTCTGTGTTACAGCTGCACAATATTCCATAGTATGTATATACCACAGCTTGTTTAGCCACTTGTCCATTGATGGACATTTGGGCTGTTGCCATTTCTTGGCAATCATGAATAGTGTTGCTATAAACACTGGTGTGCAAATGTTCATTTGTGTCCTTGCTTTCAGGTCCTCTGAATATATACCTAGCTATGGAATTGCTGGATCATATGACAACTCTATATTTAGCTTCCTGAGGAACCGCCAAACTGTATTCCAGAGTGGTTGTACCATTCTACATTCCCGTCAACAGTGGATAAGTGTGCCTCTTTCTCCACGTCTTCTCCAGCATTTGTCATTTTCTGTTTTTTTTTTATAATGCCATTCTAGTGGGTGGCAGATGATATCTCATGGTTTTGATTTGAATTTCCCTAATAGCCAGTGAAGTTGAGCATCTTTTCATGTGCCTTTTAGTCATTTGTATTTCCTTTTCTGAGAAGTGTCTGTTCGTATCTTTTGCCTGTTTTTTTAACTGGGTTGTTTGTCTTTTTGTTGTTGAGTTGAAGAATCTCTTTATATATTCTGCATACTAAATCCTTATCTGATATGTGGTTTCCATATATTGTCTCCTATTGCATAGACTGCTTTTTTACTTTCCTTACAAAGTTCTTTGATAAACAAAAGTGTTTAATTTTGAGATGATCCCATTTATCTATTTCTTTTTTCAGTGCTCATGCTTTGGGTGTAAGATCTAAGAAACTGCCCCCTAAAAGTTTTATGGATTAGCTCTAATGTTTAGGTCTTTTATCCATTTTGAGTTAATTTTTGTATAGGATGTGAGATGTAGATCTTCTTTCATTTTTTCAAATATGGATATCCAGTTCTCCAAACACTATTTACTGAAGAGGCTGCTCTGTTCCAGGCGGGTTGGTTTCACTACTTTATCAAAGATCAGATGTCCATAGCTGAGAGGGTCTATTTCTGAACACTTGATTCGATTCCATTTGTTTGTATATCTATCTTTATGCCAGGGCCATACTGTATTGACCACCGATAGCTTCATAATATGCTTTAAAGTCAGGTAGTGTGAGACCTCCCCCTTCATTTTCTTTTTCAAGATAGTTTTAGCTATTTGGGGCACACTGCCCTTCCAAATAAATTTGGTTACTGGTTTTTTTTTAATTTATGAAAAGTAAGTTTTTGGAATTTATTGCATTGAATCAATAAATAAACTTGGGTACAATTGCCATCTTAACTATATTTAGTCTTCCAATCCATGAACACATTATGCCCTTCCATTTATTTAGGTCTTCCATGATTTCTTTTAGCAATTTCTTGTAGTTTCTATAAAACCATAAAAGTATAGGTCTTTTGTATTCTTAGTTAAATTCATTCCTAGTTATTTGATTCTTTTGGTTGCTATTGTAAATGGAATATGTTTGTTGATTTTCTCCTCAGATTGCTCATCACTAGTGTATTGAAATACTACTGATTTTGGGGCATTGATTTTGTACACTTTCCTGTACTCATTTATTAGCTCTATTAGCTTTGCAGAAGATCTTTTTTTTGACATATAGTATCATTTCATCTGCCAATAGGGAGAGTTTTACTTCTTCCTTTCCCATTTGGATGCCTTTAATTTCTTTTTTGTTATCTAACTGCTCTGGCTAGAACTTCCAGCACAATGTTGAATAACAATGGTGACAGTGGGCATCCTTGTCTTGTTCCTGATTTTAAAGGACAAGCTTTCAGTCTTTCCCCATTGGGGATGATGTTAGCTGTGGGTTTTTCAAATATTCCCTTTATCAAGTTGAGGAAGTTCCCTTCTGTTCTTATACTTTGAAGTGTTTTCATCATGAAATGTTGAATTTTGTCAAATGACTTTTCTGCATCCATTGAGATGATCACATAGTTTTCTCCCTTTGATTTGTTGATATGGTGTATTATATTAATTGATTTTCTTATGTTGAACCAGCCTTGCATACCTGGAATAAATGTCACTTGTACATGGTGCATAATTCTTTTAGTGTGCTTCTGGATTCAATTTGCAAGTATTTTGTTGAGGATTTTTGCATTTATATTCATTAAAGAGATTGGTCTGTAATTTTCTTTTTTTGAAGTATCTTTGTCTGGCTTTCTTGTTAGGGTGATGTTGGCTTCACAGAATGATTAGGTAGCTTTCCCTCCTCTTCAATTTTTTTGAAGAGTTTGAGCAGGATTGGTACTCATTCTTTCTTGAATGCTTGGTAGAATTCACATATGAAGCCATCTGCTCTTGAACTTTTCTCTTTTGGCATTTCTTGATGACAGATTCAATCACTTTACTTGTGATTGGTTGTTGAGGTCATCTATTCTTGAGTCAATGTTGGTTGTTCATATCTTTCTAAGAAGTTGTGCATTTCATCTCCATTGTGTCTAGTTTATTAGCATATGGTTGCTGATAGTATCCTCTCATTACCTCCTTTATTTCTGTGGGGTCAGTGTTTATATCTCCTTTTCCATTTCTGATTTCAGTTATTTGCATCCTCTTTTTTGTCAACCTAGCTAAGGGTCCATTGATTTTATTGATTTTCTCAAAGAACCAACTTCTGATTTTGTTGATTTTATCATTGTTTTTATATTCTCAATTTTATTTATTTCTGCTCTAATCTTCATTATTTATTTTATTTTATTTGCTTTGGGGTTAGTTTCCTGCTCATTCTCTAGTTCCTCCAAGTGAACAGTTAATTCTTCAGGTTTTTCTCTTTCTTCTTTTTTAATATAGGCATTTAAGGCATTAAATTTCCCTCTCAGTACTATCTTTGCTGCATCCCATATTTTGATATGTTGTGTTTTCATTTACTTCAAGATATTTACTGATATCTCTTGTAATTTCCTCCTTGACCCTCTGATTGTTTAAGGTTGTGTTTTTTAGCCTCCATATATTTGTGAATTTTCTTGCCCTCTGCCTGTTATTGATTTCCAACTTCATCCCATTATGGTCCAAGAAAGTGTTTTGTATGATTTCAATATTTTTAAATTTATTGAGACTTGCTTTGTGACCCAGCATATGGTCTATCCTTGAGAATTATCCATGAACACTTGAGAAAAATTCATATCCTGCTGTTGTGTGGTGTACTGTTCTGTAAATATCTGTTAAGTCTAGTTCATTTATTACATTATTCAAAACCTCTATTTTCTTATTGATCCTCTGTCTAGATGTTCTAACCATTAGATGACAGCAGTAAATTGAAGTCTCCAACTATTATGGTAGAGGTGTCTACTTCTCCCTTCAACAGTAAACACTGTTGTCAGTGTTTTTGGAGTATTTTGGAGTACTCTGGCTCAGTGCATAAATATTTGTGATTGTTATGTCTTCTTGTTGAAGTGTTCCTGTTATTAATACATAGTGTCCTTTGTTTCTTTTAATTGTTTTACATTTGAATTCTAATATTCTGAATATTATTATAGGTACTCCTACTCTTTTCTGATTGTTGTTTGCATGAAATATCATTACCCAACCTTTCAATTTCAATCCATTTTTGTCCTTGGGTCTAAAGTGAGTATCCTGCAGACAGCACATGTATGGGTCCTCTTTTTAAAACCCTTCTCCCAGTCTATGACTTTTGATTGGGGAGTTTGTTCCATTAACATTTAATGTTACTACCATAAAGGCAGTACTTTCTCCTGCCATGTTGTTTTTTTGGATTTTATATTTCATATCTATTTTATTTTCTTTTTTCCTTTATTTCTTTACTAATAGTCTTCATTTCTACACTCTTCTACACACCTCTCTCTCCTACCTTTTCCTATCTGCCTATAGTACTCCCTTTAGTTTTTTTTTGCAGACTAGTCTTAGTCACGAATTCTATTAGTGATTGTCTGAAAATATTTTAATCTCTCCCTCATTTTTGAAGGACAGTTTTACTGGGTATAGAATTCTTGGTTGACAGTTTTTCTCTTTTAGAATTTTAAATATATCATACCATTGCCTTCTCACCTCCATGGGTTCTGCTGAGGAATCCATACATAGTCTTATTGAGTTTTCCTTGTATGTGACGGATAGCTTTTCTCTTGCTGCATTTGAAATTCTCTGTTTGCCTTTAACATTTGACAATCTGATTAGTATGTTTCTCAGAGTAAATTTATTTGGATATATTCTTGTTAGGGTATGCTGCACTTCTTGGATCTGTAATTTTATGTCTTTCATAAGAGATAGGAAACGTTCAGTGATTATTTCCTCCATTAGTCTTTCTCTTCCTTTTCCCTTCTCTTCTCCTTCTGGGACACCCACAACACAAATATTCATGCACTTCACATTGCCATTTAATTCCCTGAGATTTTTTTTCCTATTATTTCCCCTATATTTTCTTTTGTGTGTGGATTTCAGATGTCCATCCTCTAGTTCATTAATCCTTTCTTCTGCCTCTTCAAATCTATTGCTGTAGGTTTCCATTGTTTTTCATCTCTTCCATTGTGCCTTTCATCTGCATAAGTTCTGTGATTTGTGTTTTGTAACTTTTGAGTTCTTCATTATGTTCACCCAGTGTTTTCTTTATATTCCTCCTCAACTTGTTGATTTGATTTTTGATGAGATTTTCCATGTCTATTCAAACATCCTCAATTAGTTGTTTCAACTCCTGTATCTGTTTGAAATATTGGTTTGTTCCTTTAACAGGGTCATGTCTTCAATTTTCCTACTATGACGCATTATCTTTTGCTGGCATCTAGGTATTTGATTTCTAATTAGTTTATTCTGGAGGTTGTTTTCATTCTTTTACCTAGAGTTTTCTTGCAGTATGGCTTTGTTTTCTATCTGTTCTTTGACATTCAGTTCAACTTATTCTAGACCTCTAGCATAGGTTATATGCTTAACTGATCAGAATATTTCAGTTCTTATTTTTCTGTTTCTTCTTTTTTTTTTTTTTTGAGGAGGGTCTCCTCAGATATTATGAACCCCAGATTTTCCCAGAGCACACAAGCCCACATCTCAGGAGGAAAGAGTAGCCAGCATTGGTTATCTCTGAGGGTGAGACCTAGCAGGTTGTTGGACTTTCCCATGAAGCCTCTAGACTCTGTGCTTTTCCTATCCTGCCCATCATGTGGTGCTTGTCTGCCCACAGCTTCTCACCAGCTTAAAGTGACGTGGTGCCTTTAATTTCAGCAAACTCCACCTGCCTGGGGTGTGGTTGAGACAGAGTTGACTAGTAGGATGGCTTTGATTGCCTCTGTTTTCCAGTCCCTAGGGCCTGAATTCCTTGAAGGAGGGATTCTGCTTGATCTGGGCCCTGCCCTCTTTTTCTTGGGGGAGATAAACCCTTTAGGGAATTAACCCTTTTCAGCTGACTAGTTACTTTGTCTCTCAGACAAGCTTTAGTTCCTTCCTTGGTGGGGCAGTGCTGGAGCCTAAGAATGCTTCCAGTTCTATTTAATGAGTTGTTAAGTAAAAATAAATCCAGTTCTATCTAATGAGCTGTTAAGTAAAAATAAATAAATGCATAAATAAATAAAGCAAAAAAGGCTTTTCAGAGCTGGTTTCTTGCTCTTTGGGTTTGTCATTCAAAAGCTTAAGTTGATGGGGGCTCTATGTATCTTCATGCTCTATGTGCCCATTTTTCTTGGCATCCTGCCTTTTTCTAGTATTTTGTGCTGTCCACTCAAAAGGCCTCTGACTTTTGTTTGTTTGTTGTTTTGTTTTCTCTTGTTTTTTATTCCATCATCATTGCCCCTTTCTGCCAGGGCAAAAACTCCTAGTTCCTTTAGTGCTTTTCCTGGAATTATCTGTGCTGGGGTCTTATTCTCAGTAGTTGGAAATTGTTAATTAATTATGCAATTGGAGCTTGGTTGATCTAAGCCCTTGCAACTAGTAAAGTCCACAGCTGGTCATGCCTGTAGGGGAGGGGTGCCAACCTCCATGGCTTGGGGAACTTACAGTTCTGCATGGGATCTCAGCTGTTCCACTTGGTCCAGACTGTTGTATGTTGTGAGCCCAGTCACTGATGTTCCCTCAGCAGTTGTTTTGCACTGTTTCTGGCTATTTACTAGCTGTTCTGGAGGATGGACTAAATTCCACACCTCACTATGCTGCCATCTTGCCCTGATAAGGGGTAATTTTGATTTGATATTTGGTGATGCTGTGTTTGTCAGTTCTTTGTCATTACAGACCAATGAACAATGTCTAAAATTGAGAGTGCTTCTGGTTGTACAACCAAGTGAGGATACTGTAAGACATGGCTTATTTTGGACATTATCCATGATGTCTAATAGATGGAAGGAGCTGAAGTGTACAATGAATGAGAAGCAGAATGGCAAACAGTGATACATTTATATATGATGGAATATGGTTCAGCTACAAAAAAGACAGATGTCAAAAGACATACAACACACTGAATAACCTTGGGGACAATGAGTTGTGCAAAATAAGCCAGAAACAAATGAGCAAATATGCTAAGATCTTGTTCAGAAAATACTTATAAGAAAATTGGAACCTAGGTTGCAAGCTCTTAGAGCAGCCACACTTAGTCTGAACTTGTAAATGTCTTTCTGGATTCTGAGATGCTGAGCTGTATGTGTATCAACTGGTATTTCCCTGGGGCTTTGAGTAACTCTGTGATACTTGGGTCCCAGAAATGGAGTGCTGCAACCCTGCATAACTATATATAATAACCGTTGAAGTAACTGAAAAAGAGATCAGACCTCAGAGTTCAAAATAAAGCTCATCTGGCCAGGTCTAAGGTAAATCAGAATACAGGGTAAACAATGATAGTGTGTGTACTCTAGATCTTCACTTACTATATGAGACCAAAGGCAGAGAGGTTTATTATGTCTAGAATCTGAATTTTCTATAACTCATAATCTAAATCAACCAGCCTAGATAGCTCATTTAAATAACTCAAACTCTTAGAGCCCAGAATGGGAACAAGGCCTAGTAATTCTGCACAGCTTAATGTAATATCAGTATACATCTCAGACTATGGTGGGCTGATAATTAAAAAGTATTGGTGGAGCACCATGAGGGTCTGAAGAAAAAAAATATATGTTTACATATAAATTTTACGTTTACTATATTTATTAAACTTTCCCATCTGTGAAACCCTGAGTACCTTCTCAACCACTGGGCACTCCTAAGAAAATAGGCCAAGCCCTGGATTTTGAGGATTGAGCTTACAAAACTTATTTTTGTAGAGGAGAAGCTAAGATTACCCATAATGAGGTCTAAGAATTGCTTCCAGGAAACTCTTTGTTGCTTACATATTGCCTCTCTCTCTCTAAGTCCAGCTCTACAAGGAAAATCATTGCCTTCCCCATTACTTGAGACTAGACACTGAGGGATGAAAGTCCCCCTGACAATGTAGGGCATGGCTCCCAGGGATGAGTCTGGCATTGGCACTGTAGGATGTACAATGCCTTCTACACCAAAAGGGGGAACAGAAATGCAAGAAAATAAGGCATCAGTGGCTAAGAGATCAAATGGAGTCAAGAGGCTATTCTGGAGGCTACTTTTTTGCAAACTTCAGTTAGATAGTGCTAATTACCATGCTTTGCTAAATCCCAATCAGTATCTTAAACAATTTAGGTTGGTTAAGACAACTACATTTACATGACACTTGCCCAAGTGTGTATGTTTCTCCCCGCTCATCTGGGAATTAATTTTGACCAGGAATTTTCAGCAACTGGAAGAGTAATGGAGCTCAAAAAATGTTTGTTGAGTGAACGAATGAGACAGTGAACAAGCTCAGCAGTCATGCTAAATAACTCTTCAGCTCTCAAAGCCAGGGTTATATGGAAAAGAATCACGTGGAGTCTCATCAAGCCGCACGGATGAGACTTAAGTGTCAACTCCTGTTGACACTTAAGAACACCTAAGGCCTGAACTGAGACTCTATAAAGGTTTCATGCACTAAGTTTGTTTTTCTGGAATCTTTAATTCCCAGAGGGTTCCTAAAACTCAGAGGGATCAGCCTCTCCAAGAGTATCAATTAATTACATCCCTTTTTGCTCTAGTGTCGATACCCCTTCTCAACAGGAAAAAGAACGGGCATTGCCCAAAGATCCCTATAGATTGGGAGAAGGATAGGAGACGGGGGAGATATAACAGACAAAATAGGATTTAACAAATGAATATGACTACTGAATCACTATATTAATATTCCTTCTAGTTTCCAGTGCTTTGGGGCAGCAAGAGGGAAAAATTTGAGATGGTGGAATGGTAGCCCATGAAAAACTGTGGGATCTGTTCTGTGACTACTTGTTAAGGTATGCTTTGAAAATTACTGCTTTTTTTCTGTCTTTGCTATGTACATATGTTATGTTTTACAACAACAAAAAAATTTTAAAAAAGTAAAAGAAAACACCAAGAAATGGTCCTTTTCAAAGTTTCCCTTAAGTTCTAACTTACGTATCATGTGAAGATACGTGAAGTAATTGTGACATTACATCTTGTATCTTAGAGGTTGAGTTGGAATCTTCATGTCCTGTCCTAACCCTATAAATAGAAAACTTCAGTTTCTTCAAAGCAGATGGCCACTCTATTTTTGCCCCAGGGCCACAGGTTTAGATCTCAAGAGGCAGTTTATTATTCATATCTGAATGAATAATTTGTAGAAACTACCCTCTGGATAGTTAAAGGAAAGCCCAGCTCAGAACCAACTCTTAAAAAACACAGACCTTGATCTATTTCTGCAAAATGCACTTTCTTTTCATGAAAGCTTATGTCCTTGAGTAGGAGGGTGGCTTCTGGTCCTGCTTAAACACGTAATTTCTGGCTCCATAGCAAAATGTGTGCTTGCAACCCTCATTTCTATTGTTATTAAAGCACTGCGGCTTGATGAGACTCCACGTGATTCTTTTCCATATAACTCTGGCTTTGAGAGCTGAACAGTTATTTAGCATGACTGCCGAGCTTGTTCACTGTCTCATTCGTTCACTCAACAAATATTTTTTGAGCTCCATTACTCTTCCAGTTGCTGAAAATTCCTGGTCAAAATTAATTCCCAGATGAGCAGGGAGAAACATACATACTTGGGCAAGTGTCATGTAAATGTAGTTGTCTTAACCAACCTAAAGCAGATAGAAACTGAAAGGAAATTCTGCCCTTGAAAGCAGATTCCATGGGGCTCTAGTTTGAATGTTCAATGCAATTTATTTGCTTGCTTAATTTCAAACTGTTAATATAACCAATGCATAATAGTCAGGTCAAGGAAACACAATACATTTAAAGGGGGAGGATACCAGTCTTGAAATTCTGTTGACCTGAGGGCTGGGGGAAAAGTGGGTGGAACTGCTAAGGAGGGATTTCTGGAGCCATGCCCCTTGTACAGTTCAGCAGAGGATTCAAGCCAGAGAAGTTAGAGGACCTGGTCCGGTCTCAGTGTGCAACTGACCTCTGCACTTCACTCTATAAGAAGTGCCATTCTGGCTGGCATCAAGCAGTCATATCAGATTCTTGCATAAATGTGTGGTTATCACTTGCTAGAAAAACATTTTCAATTTGTTTACATTCTATTTGTGGTTAACATGGCTGCAAATTTTTTTTTCTTAGCTTGTTTACAGTCTAATGTGATCTACATGTGTTTTGTTTGTTTTGTGGGGGTTCAAGAACATTTTATTATCTCAATAAACAACAAGCAGCATAATAAAGATATGCATAGAGGACTGAGGCTGGACACTTAGAATAAGGGTTGCATAGTAAAAATTAGGAGACGATCATGCCTAAAATGAAATATAAAGTTCTGGGTGGTTTCAAAACAAATTTAAATTTGTTTGAAATCATAGCATTTCGCAAAGTAGAAGGAGATAAGCATTTTCTGACCTTTATACAAAATGAAAAGGATTTCTGCCAAATAACTGGTGTTGTCTTACCTCTTTTCCAGATTTTAGCAAAATGATGGAAATGGAAGAAACAGTACAGGTCCATGCTTACAAATTCAAATGGAAGGATGAAATCATGCTGTAAATTTAGAAATATCTCACTAATTCTCATTCTACCCATAATTCTTATTATACTCAAAATGAAATGGAGTGTAGGGCTCTGAGAAGATTCTTCTGATCCTGATAAACACAGTCGTCTATCACTAAAGGGGGGAAACCAGCAATAGACCCCTATTAAGAGGGAGGTGTAATAGCTGGGCAGGAGGCAATAAAGACCGAACAAAGAGTAGGGAATAAAGGTGATCTGCAACTTTTTTTTTTTAGTAAGGAATGAAAGGCAGACCAGAGTATCTATGTTAAGTAACTTCTGTAATAGCTCTCCAAGGGCCTGGCATGCACACTCTTGTGTAACCTCTCTCCGTTTGAGTGGGGCTGGACCTCATGACTTGCTTCTAAAAAACAGAATGCAGTGAAGGTGATGAGATGTCCCGAGGATATTAGGTGATAGATGATGATTTTCACTTTGGTCATACTATCTCCCTGGCTCTTCTCCCTTACTCACCCTGATGAAATAAGATGCATGCTATGAGCTACCTGAAAAACAGATCTTCCGCCCAACAACTTGGGGAAGAGCTGAAACCTGCAAACAACCAGATGAGCATGCTCAGAAGCAGAGCCTTTGCGAGGGAAGCCTTGAGATGACTGCAGCCCTGACTGATAGACGCTTTGATTGCAACCTATTGATGGACATTGAACCAGAGCACACAGCTAAACTGTGCCTGGATTCTTGACCCACAGAAACTGGGAGGTAATAAATGCTGTTGTTTTAATCTACTGGGCTTGGGGGCAATTTGTCACACTGCAATTGAAAACTAATACAGTGTCTCATTCACCTTTCCCTCATTGCCTCCAATGCCCAGAGGGAAACTTGAGCTGATTGGGTTTGTTGAAGAAGAAAAGTCAATACAGAACAACAACAACAAAAATTACAATGAATAACACAACGGTTACTTTATTGGTTTTACGCTTCTATAATCTGGCAGACATTTAGGCCAATTGGCATAAATAACTTTTAATTTAATCATCCGATCATTGTTTCCACTTCTGAGAGCTAATCACAGAGGACTTATCCAAGAGAAGATTAAAATTACATGCACAAAATTAATCATGCTAGGGTTACCTATAAGAGTAAGAATGGGAAATTATTGGTTTCCCTCAGTAGGAGAATGGTTAAGTATATTTTGCTGCAGCCACTCAGGAGAGCACTGGCCAAACTCAATTATAAAAGCTAAATAGAAATAAATTAATTAAATGATCTATATAATAAGTGAAAATAGAATAAGAAGAAAATAACATATATGCACAAAATTAGGCCTGCTCAGAGTATAATAATTATAAATGAAATCCTGAAATGATTAATTTTTAGTAGGGAGGAATCATAGAAAGATAATGTAAAGAATAGTATGAAACCTTTCGATATTGCATTTAAAAGTAGTTAGCTGCTTGTTTAACATCAATCATTACAACTATCATAATTGCTTCCACTCAAAGACAAGCCATTTCTTAACAGCAACCTTCGATATTCTTGGGCAGAAGAATGCATCATAGCTGTGGTCACAGGGCCAGTGGGAAAGAACATGCGGGACAGAGAAGAGTTTTATTTTACCTGTCTCAGGCCACATCTTAGAAGTAGGTGACTAGTCTCAAAGTATTAGATTGGATGGGGGATGGGCCCTATGCTGATATAACCTCTTCATTTTATGGATGAAAACATGAAGGTCTGGAGCATGAAAATAACTTTCCTAGGCTCCATGACCATCTAATGGCACTGATAAGGCCTCTTCTGAGCTTCAATGGAGGGTGAGTGCTAACGTAGAATGTTGTGGGACTTTCTTGAGAGGCTGAAGAAATAATATGGTTATTCTTTTGAGAGTTCAGATGCTTAGGACAAGGTCAATGTATCTCTCTGGTTTTCTTTAAGTCTAATATATGATAATATTTTATTGTTTGAATAGCACTTTATGACTTACAAAGTGTTTTCATAGAACTGTATGATTTAATAATAATCCTATGATGTAGATTATAACATCTACATTTCATACTGAAGAAACTATGGGTTGAGAATAGTTGGGAGACCTGCCAATAGTCACGGACTTTTTGTGTGTGGGAAAGAGTTGGAACTAATTCCCAGCATAGAACAGCAATCAGTGCACTGTTGGGCTCAGTCATTCAAACACTGGTGCACAGCCCCTCCATTTCTGTCTTCTTCAGAGGGAGTGGTTCCAGAGGGCACAACCAGGAAAAGGCAGGTCTGCCCTCACAGGGATGGATTAAAAGAACATGCCATTTTCTGGGGTACATAACAGTTTCATTCCAGAACACTGTTCACAGTGGATTGTGGTGGGGAGCCTGTGGGAAGGGGAAACACTAACATCCACTTCCCCAGACCCTGCCGTTAGCCACGGCAGCTGTCAGGCTTAGCAAGTGGGTGTACACCCTGCATCACCCAGCAGAGACCCAGGCTTCTGTATGAGTCTGTGCCTACCCATGAGTATCCCTTGCCTGATACTACCTTGGCCAGATCCATGCCTGGGTCCATCTTTTCATCCTCCTTCCAATTTTTCTGAATCTGGCTTGTGTTCTTCTCTTCTGGTCATTTTAAGCTACCCTCCAAATATAAGCCATAAATAGGAATTCTGTCATTTCAGTGATTATGCCTATAAGTTAAATTCTCTGATATCTGTGCTTAAAACTGGCATTGCACGCACACTATGAAGATAAACATTAAAATTCATGCTAATAATTAAAATGTTTATTTTTTCTTAACTTAGAATAACATTAAATGACAAAAAATAAACACCATGACAAGGCAAGAGAAAGACCAGAGAAGAAAGGAAAAAGCTTTGTATTTCAATATTATAAAGGCACTTTTCCCTTCATTTCTTTGAGCAAGTGTCCCAGCATTTTAATAGTGTACTGGGCCCTGTAAAGTGTGTAGCAGTCCTGAAAAAGAACCAATATTGAGACAACTGTATGCTGTACATAAATTGTTTAAAAGTTAGATCTTTTCCAACACGAAACTCCATTGGTAATCTCCTGGTGCTCTAAGATGCTGTTTAGTTGTCCAGGTCTTTTACAAAAATCACAACAACCTACAGTTGGTCCCACCAAGCTGCCTCTGAAGTTTTCCTGACTTTGAATTGGGTCTAGCTATACACAAAAGGCTCACAATTCTTCCTGAGCTATAATGCTAAAATAAAACATATGAGGTCTAAAAAAGAATTGCACTGAATGGGTTTATCAGATCCCCGCAGCAGTGGGAAGTCACAAAGAAAGAAAAAACAGTCTTTTACTTCACACTTGCTTTTGAAATTCCATACTTCTAGCTCCACAGTGCTTTTTTTTGCAAAGGGCAGACTTTATTTCTGCCCAAATCTTTGCAACAGAGCCAATAGAATTTATCTCATGCTTGGCAGCCAATATACATTATCCACAGGTTTCTGGCTAAACTATTAAAATTAATCAGGTGGCAAACTTTCATTTTAGCAGCTCTATTAAATAAGAGAACTAGATTTCCAGGGGGTGAAAATGTCAGTAAATACAGCAGATTTAAAAGGAGGAAATTCTTCAAAATGTCTGAGGATGTACTCAAGTTTTAGTCAGATAGACCTAAACCACACTTACAGTACAGGTAAAACCATTTTTATAGAGGAATTTATCAATGGGCGAGGAATCAGATCCATTCTAAACACAGGATTTCAAGCAACCTTTATAGTTTGCATGGTAAGTGGTTCCATTTGTGGGGTAGTAGTAGAACAAAGGATCTCTATAGCTACTGCTTTCCTTATAGACACTAAAGTAATTCTGAAAAAAACAGAGGTTTCAAGATATGGCCTGGATGCTAGATTTTTAGAAGACGACACATGTGACCGAAATAGAAATGCTCACTATGTAGTTCATGTGCTCCATATATTTCCCAGCATTCACGCAGTTGGGCAGATCCATATTACTCATTCTGAGCTCAAGTAACATGTATTACTTCTGGGCAGGAGCATAGAAGAGCATGTGAGCTGATGGACTTCTCTTTCTCTGCAACAGTGACAAGTTGCATTGCAGATGGCGCAGCTTCACTTGGGTTGGGTCGCTGAGGAAACATGGGTAGCATGTCTCCCTAATGACCTATGTTGGACATGCAGCATGTAAAAGAAATAAACACTAGTTGTGTTAAGGCACTGGAATGTAGAGGTTAATTTATAATGTAGCATATTTTGCTTGTTCTGACTAATAATAAAATTGGTATCAGTGGTATGACACGGTCACAGAAAACCTAAATATGGTAGATGGCAAGGATGCTAAGAAAAAAGGCTGTAGTGATAGCAATCCTTTTAATGCAATGGCAAAATGTTTGGTGAAACTATTTGTTCTAGTTTGCTAGCTGC